>BJBW01004650.1:88517-137678 GCA_004320125.1 Scolopax mira | reverse complement strand
AAGTAGGAATGGAGCTTCCTTCATACTGATTCCTAGGAAGTTGTAATACCTAAAACCTAACCAAATACACTAAAGATCTTAAGGATATTTAGGTACATCTTGTTCAGTTTTTCCAGAAGAGTGATCTAATGAGAAGACACTTTGAAGATATGGGGACCCAAACAAATGAAAACCAGGCATTATCTTGTATATGGTATTTTCTGAATAACGTCTATCAGACACTGAGAATGTAACCATATAGTCTCATGAAAGACCAAACTATTTACCAGAAAAAGGAACCTTTAAGGATCTTTCGATGATGACAAAAAAAAAAACTAGCAGTATCAATTACATACCAATGACAAATGATGGATTGTCCAGCTCTAGTAGAAAATGTCTCCAATGATTGGAACCTGACAGCTTGCTAGACATTGTAAGGAAAGCTTTCTATAGCAGAGCCAATGACACCCTTAAAAGAACTGACAGGAAACCATGAATTTGCTAAGTTTTTAGCACTTCTTCCAGTCATTTGAAATTGCTCATATGGAAAACCAGGCAATCTGCCCATCAATATTGCCTCACCACCGCTAGATCAGAAAACATGATTGTTTCCCAGCAGTGATTAGTAGAAGGGTGTCTATGCACATTTGCCAGCACAAATGAGCTACAGCATATTCATAGGTCTGGAAGAAAAAAAATGAGGATTCTTCCAATCATCTGTTGCAGATATCCATGGATCATCCCACTTGAAAAAGAAATAAATTGCTTTCTCTTTGAGTAATTCACTGTCCTGAAACTAAACATTCAAATAGTCTTAGCATCTTCTTTGTCCATCTGATATGGATATGAGTTTTTCTAGATAAGCCACAGTCTAAACAGGCAAAAACATTGCCTCCTGGCAGTTATTACAAGCAAGCACTTTATTACTTATTGATGCCATACACAGACATCTGTTAACAATACAGACATTGATCAACAGCAGAAGCTGAGCCAACTTATTTGTTCTGTTCCAGAACATTTACATGACATTTCATCCCCTCTCACAGGACCTCCCAGCTGTGAACCAGCCATCCCTACAAGGGGCTTCAAACTTCAAACCATTCACAGTGACAACAAATTAAAGCAGAGAATTGAAATTAAGCCTTTTAGCATGTTAAGAAAGCTTTGCCACTAAGTAATCACTGGAGAATTCCTAAGCATCAGTCCAATTCCTCACATTTATACTACCTATTTTAACTAAAATATTAATCATGACAGAAGAGAAAAAACGAACTACTCTGAAGTTATACTGTATCTATGACTTCTTCATATTTCAAATTTACTTCGTCTTCAGGATCCTGAAGATGATCTTGAAGGTCCCTTCCAACCTAGATGATTCTATGATTCCATGTTCAACAGAACAAGAGGAAAATATTGGGAAGATCCATGCTATTTATGACTTAAGTGTTTCTAGTACAAACAAAATTTCTTCCAGAGAAATTTTGCCCAGAACTCAATATTCACCATTTTGTGTTAATAAATTGATTATTGTAGAAATTATGTCCTGCATTATTATAATGTTGAAGATGGCTCTTTTAAGCTTTTGATTCAAAATATATCTGGATGTAGTTTATGTGGGATGCTTGTCACTTAGCATTAAGGAGATCAATCTGTGCTCTTCCAATTACTATAATCTGCTTAAATAGGTCAATTCTTCCTTTTTATTACCATATTTACATTTATAAACCCAAAAACTTATATTAAAACAGAGATAAAACTTCACGTGCAATGTACTGCAAAAATAGAATAAGTTCAAAGAGCTGCTATCAATGACTTGCTCTGTTAAAAGAAATTCAAATTCCAAAACATTTGTCTACTGCCCACTATTCCCTTGAAGCAGCAATTAGGCAGGGGCAGCTGAACTATGCTTCAGAGCTTTCCCTTAATTAGGTCTGACACAGTATTTTATCTTAGTCATACAACATTTGAAAACTTTCTTTCACAAGGTTACAAATAAGGTTGGTCCAAGGAGAATGTTTTACATTTTAGATTAAATCCACACTATTTGAGTATGTTCTTTCCAAAACAGACCTCTTGTGGCTTCAAGAAGTGTTTTAACTTCATTTAGTCTCTAGGTGAAATATTAGTCATCTGGCATATTTCAGTACTATAAAATATCATGCTAACTTAAATGAAAATAGCTAAAATTTTTGCAGAATCACAGAACGATATGGGGTTAGAAGGGACCTCTGGAGATCATCTAGTCCAACCCCCCGACAAAGCTGATCCACTTAGAGCAGGTTGCACATGAACTTGTCCAGGCAGGGTTTGGAATGTCTCCAGAGAAGAAGACTTCAACACCTCTTTGGGGAGTCTCTTCCAGTGTTCTGCCACCCTCAAAGTAAGGAAGTTCCTCCTCATGTTTAGATGGAACTTATGTTCAAGTTTGTGCCCATTTCCCCTTGTCCTGTCCCTGGGCACCACTGAAAAAAAAAGACTAGCCCTATCTTCTTGACACCCTCCCTTTAAGTATCTGTAAGCATTGATCAGATCCCCCTCAGTCTTCCTTTCTCCAGACAAAAAATATCTAAGTCCCTCAACACCTCATAAGAGATCCTCCAGGTCCCTCATCTTTGTAGCCCTCTGCTGTACCCTCTGCAGCAGTTCCCTGTCCTGGGGAGCCCAGAACTGGACACAGCACTCCAGATGGGGCCTCACCAGGGCAGAGAATAATGGAAGACATATATGATGAAGATGGACAGGACAGAACTTAAACATGCACAGGTATCTTGTACTAAAGTACATCACAGATTCACTGACAAGCACTGCCATACAGATTTCTTCCTGTGTAATACAGGAAGAATTGAAGCTTTATAAAAATATTTTGATTATGTTTTAAACTGCATGTTTCATGTATCTATAAAGGCATTCATTTTTGTATTTAAATTGATTATTCACCTCAAGTTTGCATTCTCTACCACTTAAGAAATGCAATACAATGGACTTCTCACCTACTTCAATTACATAAGTTTATTAATAGCTCTTCCTAAAGCATTCCATGATCAGAAAGTTTACTGGTGAAGCTGTATTTCCTCTCCCACTCCAAAAAAAAAAAAAGGAAAGCCCAAACAATATCATACTTTCATTCCATGAGCAGGATCATTTGTCATTCACTATTCTACTTTTCAAGATAACCTAAAAAACTAACCCTCAGATTTAGTCTGACGAAAAGGGAAGTGTGCTGTACAGTTTGTGCTTACAATAAAAATATAGAAAAGAGCTGAAAATTTATTTTCCACAAGTTTGAAATATTAACCAGGAAGATATCAAGAGTGATTATCCTGACTTCTGTTAGTTTCAGTCTTAAGAATTTTTCCCTGAAGAAACAGCACAGAACTACAAGACAGATCTTCTGGAAAGAAGATGAAACTACTCTGTAAAGTCTCAAACCTTATTAATAACTCCTTTATTAAGCTAGCCTACAAGCCAGAATCACATTACATTTCCTCTTAAAGAAAGTTTCTGCCCGCAGTTGTCTCAATGACAGTGTCTGCAGTTGATATAAATCTAAAGAGCAGCACCGATAACAGTAATTGTTCAGCACAAAGTGCAGAAATTTTTCATGAAGAGAACCAAAGGCAATGTGTAAATATGCACCCTTCAAATATATTAAATAGTAAGTTACTATCACAGGTCAAAAGATGATAAAAGCAGTGAAAGCAATCTTTGCCAAAACCTCTGCACTACCCAAAACATTATAAATCATGCTAAGCCTTGCTCTTCAGTGTTTCTTTCTAATAATTAAGTACTCTAAACATACCCTTGTTTGTGGAAATAGGAAATGGTGGCTTTAGATTATAATCTGCTGGCAGTGACAATGACAGACCATTGTCTGGGACCTCTTTAGGGAAAATTAACAACACTTCAAAGAGAGCAAGACAGAGAAATAGTAAGAAAGAAAAGAGTAAAAGGTTCATTTTAACAAAGACCATTTGCAGTGCTGGGAAAAAAAAAAATCATGAAATCAATAAGAAATCAATTTTCCATTTCTCCTCAACTAAGGAAATCCATCCAAGGGAAAAAAATTAAGGCTGTTATTACTACTACTAAAAGGTTGTTTCTTTTCCTTATTCTCTGAAATTAATACTTACACCAGTACTTTATCACAGAATACTGGAAGAATGTCTTCCTTTTAGATTAAAAAGCTATCACAGTCAAAAAATTGTGCAGAGTTTAACTTGAAGGAGAAAGAATATGAGGCAACATCAGTGCAGCACAATGAAGAATTTTTGTTTGGCAAATTAGAATTGTAAGGGGAAGGAACAGCCATTTTGTTATGTGGAAATAACATCTCCCCCATCATTTAATCAACAGGTAATATGAGACAATCAAAACAAATATGGGTAGCTACTACCATCTAAAGTCTGAGGGATAACATTAAGGACATTGGCAGTGAACACACAGACTGTAAGCTCTTCATTTGGTAGGTTTTCATCTGTTTTCATCTAGAAGCAGCTTAGCATGTATTCAACCAGAACAAATAAGGTATTCCCAGAATGAGAGACATGATAGTGGATTGTCTTTCTTGCACCTCAAAAAAGAAAGAGTTGTTAATGGAAAGAGTCAATAACATTTAAATCAAGTTACCATCAGGCCAAAATTCTGTGTTTCTATATAGAACAGCAGGGAGCTGTGTCAAAACAAGCCAGACAACTCATGCTCATTCAATAATATCAAGTCAGAAAATGCTCAATGTAGATCAGTAGCTTAAATTCTAAATTAATTTAAGCTACACACAATATAGGTGAACTTTCAATTTTGAGACAGGCAGATGGAAAAGCTGATTTCCACAGCCTGAGTTCCTGACATAAAAGATTTTTCCATTGTCTCTCCACCTCATCCTGAAAACCCCAGAGAAGTTAAATGTAAAAGATTTAAAATGAAACTGAATAATTAACAAGCTTAACTTTTAAGAGTTGTTTGGTTGGGTTTTTTTAAAGTCATTTCTTCTTGCTTATCCTATTCAGTATGAAATATAACATTGCAATTGGAAAAAAAAAGCCAAGAAATAATGGTTTGCTGTTATGAACTTGTTTTCCAGAAGTCTTAACTGAATTTACCCTGACTTCAGTAACAGTCTTAGCACTTCTGAAAAGCCACAACTCAGCAGATACATTGCTTAAAAAAAGGTAGAAGACCTAAGTGGAAACCCCAACATTATCCATGGAAGGTAACAAACAGAACGCACAAAAGATCACTTTTCTAGTTCCTCAGAATGAAGCTACCTCAAACCCTTTCCAGGAATCCAAATGAAAAGCTGTACACTCCAAACACCTTAGCAAATAAAACCATTTGAAATTAACATTTCATTCAAATAAATTAAAGGAAACTTAAAGGTCTTTTCAGGTTTAGGCCATCTCGATTAGCCCTTACTTTGCCATCTCAAATCCAAGAAGCATTTCTTTGTAAATGAAATAGCTTTATATGAAGTTTTTGCTCCTTCCTCCTACCTGTTTTTTTAAGCCACAAACACTAAATGAACAAATGAATGTTAATGTAAAAGAAGTCTACATTAAAAAGTTTACCATGCAAAATAAATATTTTATTAATAGAACCAAAAAATTGTTTCCACAGTATGGTCAGTCCTAATTTTCAGTTTTTCTAATCTAAACCAAGTATAAGCTCAATGAGGAGATAAGGAATTCATGCTTAATGCTGGCAATCAAAAAGAATTTGCATCTGCTTTCTAGGAAGGGGTACT
This sequence comes from Scolopax mira, assembly GCA_004320125.1. Classification (NCBI taxonomy): domain Eukaryota; kingdom Metazoa; phylum Chordata; class Aves; order Charadriiformes; family Scolopacidae; genus Scolopax; species Scolopax mira. Next base: position 131,959 of record BJBW01004650.1, on the reverse strand, counting down.
AAATAAGAGGCTATTGGTTATTCATCTAAACAGGCTTTCACCTGTAAATAGTAAGACTTTGTGTCCATTTCTTTCACTTATAGATATCTACATATTTTATAATAATCACTAGATCAGGAAATGTATTTCTGTTCTTAGCCATCCAGCTAAATGTCACTCAAGACAAAGTTTCCCTTAATTCTTCCCACAAATTTGTAAGGATTCCCTGCAAAATGGATAGAGCAGAAGCCACTGCTCATGAGAAACAGTATAAGCATAGCATAATATACATGTATCTTCTAGTGTGTAGTATGAGTGTAATCTCATAATATAGACCTGGTATAAGAATTACATGCTGAAGTCTGAAGCACTGCTTTTTCCACCAGTAAAAGTAACTTATTTCTGGAAATATCCAGAAACGTATGCTTCAGTAACTGAACAACATTTAAAACTTAGCATTCCCTAAGCTTTAGGATCTTCCAGAATCAGGTGGTAACGATGTAGATTTTAAAGTGTAGATTTTTAAGTCTGTTATCAGCATCACTTTTGTATCCAAGTCGTCTCTGCTCCCCCTTTAAGTAGTTTATATCTGTAAATGAAAACAAATCTTTGCACACAATTGGAAGTAGTTCTTAATGTTCTTTTTGAAGTTACAATTTACTTAACATTAAAAGGCTCCATAGGTCTCTTACTGCTAGACACAAATTTCTGTAATTTCTTATTACAGAAAGTAATCTCATTGAAGCATTCTAATTGAAGCATTAACTGCTAGAAATTATACATGTGGTCACTGCATTAGAGAAATCTCCCATTGAGGTAACTCTTGTCTGAACACAAGATGACATCAATAAAATTGCCAGAAACAGATCTGAAGCTCTGCCACAACTTTCCCCAACACACACCAGGGACATTTAGATCTGATTGCTTTCCCAAGCAGCACTGAAATAAGCCTTGGCCATAGCTTCCTAGATTGCCAAGTTTTATTTTTCCATGCAGACATTCCACACTGCCACAGAAACGGGTTTTAAATCCACGTTCCAACTCCAAATCTTAACACCAAAAAACATTGATCGATCCAGATCCTACTTCACATTTAACACATTAAGCAACCAACACAGGGAAGGCACGATAACATTCATACAAAGTACAGAACTGAAATGCTTACAGAACATTTACAGAATATTTACCTAAAGTGAAAATATCAGCAAATACAAGTCTAACCTTAAAAAAAAAACACATTTGAGACACATTGAAGCTTTTTCCAAATTAGTAACATGAAGTTTGAAGCTGGTTAAAAGACAACAAGAAGAGGCAGAGAGCAGCAACTGTTACTAGACAGAGTTATGGTCTAACCTATGTTTGACTGAACATTGATTAGGGAATTCACAATATAAGAAGTAGGTAATTGCTAGCATACTGCTACTGATTTCCTACTTATTGAAAATTATTGAAAAGCTTAAAGTCTCCAGCTAGTAATTAAATACAATTTCTATTTCTTACCTTAATGGAATAAATTGTCAATTTACAAATACACAGAAATATTTTATGTACTACAGTTTGATTCAATGAGAAAAATTCTCATAATTGAGAGAATGATGTCCCTGAAACTATCTGTAAGTGCTTTGATAAATCCAGCAACCATTTATTATTATTTCCCTTATCCAAGTATTATAAAAATAATTCTGGCCACGCTTCACACGTCATACTTGGCTTTCTTCTGACCTGAGTGACTGAGGATATAAAAATGGAAGGTGTGTTAGCCTTCAGTGAAAATTTATCACACCAAACAGTAGTGAGGTTAGAACAGATTATAAAGCTGCCTGGCCCAAATTCTTGCTGTTGTTAATGCTGATGCTACAGCTATTAAAAAGAGAGATCCATAAGAGACTGGTAACATTGGAGTTATAGTTACAGAAGGCAGATGGGTGAAGGGTTCCATCCACAATATAGTTTCTTTCCAGTCTTGCATAGTTTCACATTAATTTAATGAGTACAAAGCAGAGGCTTGTAAGCCTAAGGGAATGAAAAGCTTCTGGAATCCTCAGACTCTGCAATCCTCGATGGAAAAGTTCTAAAGGCTGTTCTGTAATCTCTCTGGATATCCCAGTCTGAGGCACTGAAACTGTACACTGCTTAAAATAACATCTTACAATACCCACAGTCTCACTGATGTTTTCATTCTACTGACACTTCTCAGGAAACAGTGACACCTTACTCTGGCAATCCAGCACTTGGCTGAGCAGTAATTAGTAATGAAAGGACAGAAATACTAGTAATGACTCCTACCATCTTACCTTAACCTGTAAAAGATACAGTGAAGGCATTTTGCTGATCTACAAATTGGCAGGGTAAAAATATACCATGCATTAAATTTAACACACAATACACTGATGGTTCATGTCCTAGCAAAACCTTTTTCTAATAAATCTCCATTTTAAAAAGAGACAGAAAATGGAATATTAAAATGGACCAGCTATCATTGCTTTATAAATTACAGCTTTAAATATCCCTATCCCTGATAAGAGATCTTGTTTGGAAGATAAGTAATCCAATTCTAGAGCACATTCTTTTTAGGAGTTATTTAGCACAGCACTATTTTTCTTTATAGTGCTATTTTCTAATTATTTTTAATTATTCTCTATAGTCAGGATACTGATTGAAACAGCTGTTATTTCCTTGCCAGGTGGAGGTACACATGCTATAAACAGCAGATACAAACAAATATGAAGTTACTCAAAGAGTTATTTTCTGCCACATCACCACACATTCTACAGTGCATGCCCTGGAAATGGGCTGTTAAATGAGGACTAGCTCCTTTAAAAGCATTGGGAAGAAGCCATTTATTTATACCTCAACTAGTTAAGTCAGGTATATCTAGTGGGCATTTAGATATATTGTTCAAGTATTAGTTCTCATAACATTAATATACTACCTTAAATTCTTCAGAGTTGTTCAGTTTTATGTTTGTACTAATGACATTAAACTTTATGCAGAAAGCTACACACATTACACATAAAATTAGGTTTCTAATCAAATGGACAACAGTTGAGATTTGCTTTAGAGGGGTGAAAGCAGAAATAAAAGTACATGAAAGGTTGAGAAAAAAGCAAAATAATATCTGAACAGCAAAACCATTGTCTGGAACTCAGGAACTCCTTTTTCACTAGTCTGAATAAGAGATGAAGTCCAGACAGGCTTGGCTGTAAAGAAGGCATGCTAAAAGCTCCAAAATATATAAAATGTTAAAAACATTGCCCTTGATAGTGTTGTTTTTCCATAAGACTAAATCCACTTTTATGGCTACAGTTTTGATTCAATAAACTTTCTTACTGCTCTATAAATTCAGTTTTAATTAAGTTTACCCTAACAATTCGTAACTGTCTAGTTTTCAGTCATATGCAGTATAGAGTACTTTGATGTTTTCTAAGTTTTAATACAATAAAGATAAATATGTATGGCTTAGAGCAACACTGTACTGTGTTAAAATTTTAGGATCAATTCTGCAGCTTTCATAAAAATATTTTACTTGTTTAATTGATCAGTTATATGGCCACAGAGGTAGTTTTAGGAAGAATAGAATATTATTCGCAGTTTTAATTGAGAATTAAAATCTACTGACAGCGTGATTTTTTCAGACTTTTGCAAAGCAGAATCCTAATATAATATGTTTAAGAGGCACTTAACTATTTTGCCAAATGCACTGTAAATGTCTTTATGGTAGTACATATAACCTGAACTTCTATTAATATGAGGCAGCTCAAGCCTGGAAAGGTGATAAGAGATGACCACGTTTTGCTGTAGGTACTGGGTGCAAGACTCAATAGGCATTAACTAAAGGGATTGTAATGAGTACTAAAGGGATAGTTAGGATCATTCCTCCAGAATTATATACTTCATGCAATGTATATGAACAGCTCAACTTACATATTCACCATATGTCTCTTGCGCTGGAGGTGGTGGAAGGGGCCGGTAGCCTGCAGGTGGAGGTACTCCTCTTGCTCTGGGTGCTAGAAGACCACGGCTACGACTGACTGGTCCTCTACTGGGAGGTGCTCCTCTGGGTGCTGGTGCCCCTCTGGGTACTCCAGCTGGTGGTGGAGGCACTCCCCCACGGCCCCTGTGAATACATGGATCGCTTACCATTAACTACTACAGCCTTGGCCCCCCTTTCCACAGCTCCCTCCCACACATTCATGACAATTTTGCTTTGCTACAGCCAGGAGAAGTCTAAAAGAGATTAATAGCTTGTTTTTTTTCTTGTATACTTTAATCCCATTATACACACTATGCAAAAAATGCTGAAAGATACAAACTAGACATGTGATTCAGTGATGAACTTCTCACTAGCTTGAGTGATTCTCGCACACACAGAGGCACCCAAACCAATTTGCTGGAATCAGTCAACTTCACTAGAATTTGACTTATAGTATGTGAAATCACAATCACAGAATAGCAGGTTAATTTGAAGCTGTCAGGCTGTATCGTACTCAAACCCTGCACAGAGACATCAGTTGCAATTCCCTTCTGATCCTGCACAAGCATCTAAATGCAATCCAAAGATCACACTGAACATGAGTGGCTCAGAAAAATTGCATTTTCTTCTGGTTCTAAAGAAGAGATTTCCAGCTGTTGCAGGAAACATTCAGACAAGAAATAAACATGCAGGGTGACTATAGGATATAACCTGATGTTATATATATGTATGTATTTAAGGACAAGAAATAACAGTACAGTTGTTTTTAAAGTTCTGTAAGAATGATAAGCATTAACTTGCATCCCATTACTTTGGACACTTAACATATAGATGAAAAACTGTGACCCAAACCAGGGAAATTTTCAAAAAAATTTGATCCATTTAGAGGTAGCATTTCCCCCGCCTCCCTATAGTAAAGGGAGAGACTTGGAGGCACAATCTATGAGAAATTTGCTGTGTTTATTCTACTTTAAACAGGATGGCTAAAACATTGCTAATAGACATCTCCTTTTTACAGGAGATCATTTCACCCTGTGGACTCAAATTGACTTTAACTGAGTTTAAATGACTGCTCTGTAGGCACATAGACTTGCTACAAGGAAGTCACAACCTCATTTTACCCTGTAATAGATATACAGAAGAAAAACAAGCACAATTCTACACTAGCCTATTCAAGCCATCACCTAATTAATATCTACAATAGTAATTGAGTGAAAATACTCTGTCCTGATTTCAGTAGGAATTTCCAACTTAAGGCCAAATCTGGATCTTTATAATGTTGTTTAAGATTTCCTATCCCATTTCAATTCAGTCACATAATTTCTCATTAACTTTTCAGAAAAAAATTAATCATTTTATGCAAGTATTTGAAAAACTGCACCACTAAATGAAGAATGCAAAAAACGTAAATACTTGAAACAATCAGGATAGATTTTATTCATTCTAATTACTGATCAAAACACAGTCACAAAGTATTTTAAACAAGCCTAGAGAGTAAGTGATTTAAAACTGTGCTTATTACTTGGTTTTGGCTAATCTGTAGAATGGCTCCTCAGGACAGGGTACCAGCTGCTTATTTGACTTCATTGTAGTGGGGGCAGGGGTGAGCAGTGAAGTTCCCAGACACAGCCTGCTGAAGTAATATAAAGAAATAGCAAATGTGATACTTTCCAAGTGAAGCCAAAGAAAGGGAAGTGAACCTATTGGCATAGACTATAGTCAATACCAAGTAAAAAAAATAAAAAGTCAGTAAAAAGACTCAAGAATCATTAGCCATAATCTTCACGGCATCCTTCAGACAGGGTGCAAGTGAAAAGAGCAGGAAATGGGACATGCTGAAAAACATGGAAAAAAAAAACATTTGAAGGAGGGGAAAAAAACCCAACAAGTTTTAGAGCCAATATAGATTTATTCCTGAAGAGTAATTAGAACACCAGATCCACGTGATGAGGTCTTTTCTGCATTTCGAAAACAGTAGGATTGGAGTGGTGATGGGTAGGAAATCATTTTTCTCCTCTCCTAGGAGACCATTTACATACTACTTTATTTTGGAGTTATTATGGGAAGAATAACCAGTCTGAGACATATAATTGCATATTACACCACCCAGATTGTTACCATACCAGGCTGGAGGAGGCTAGAAAGATACAAAGACAGGAAACCCAGTAACAGGAGAGCTTAGTTACCACCATGAAGATTTGAGTCATCAGGGTATAATACTGAAAGCAAATTTCTAGATATGTTCAGAAACTTAGCAAATTGTTGTTTCATAAGTTGTCAGGGAACTAAAGAATCTGATTGACAATGAACAGGAACTGACTCAAAAATATTGAGGAACCACTTGAATAAGAACCTTTGCATACCTTCACAAACCAGATCAGTTCTTAATTTGAAAAAGGGTAGAAATGTAAATTAAGTTGAAAAATATTTTAAAAAGTAAGATGTATATACACACATATGGGAAGACATTTAGAGAAATCCCATGGGAAGTCAAAGGAAATACCTAAAAAAACCCTAAAAAAATATCCTTCAAACATTCTGGAATCAGGAAACCTGCCAGAGTGAGGCTAAATCATCAGTAAAGAACAGTATGATCCATATATATGTATACATGAAGTCTTCTGCTACACAATTAAGAAAGATTGGACAAGGCTCATACGCTAGAGCCTTTCCGGGGCAGCACCATCCAGTGTGCTCCAATTGTCTGAGCCAAATAAGAAAACAAACAAATGAAAGTAATTGTACAATCTTTCTGTCAACCCCAATGAGTTCAGATGCCCAGCTCTTAATCCCAACCTCACTGTTAAGGAAACAAAGCCTCAAAACCACAAAGTATAAAAGAGGGGACAACGGGGAGTTAATACATTCACACACATGAATTTAGGTCCTTTTCTGTCAAACTGTTCTCCAGCTGGGTGGCCTCCAGCATGGGATTGTTCTTCCCCCAGTGCAGGACTCTGCAATTCCCCTTGTTGACCTTACCAGGGTTCCTGTTAGGCCATTTTTTCCAGCCCATCACAGTCCCTCTGGAGGGAGGGCAGCTCAACCTCTGGCATATCACCCACTACTCCCAGTTCAGTATCACCTGCAAACTTGCTAAGGGCACACACTGCTCCATCATCCAGAAAATCACTGAAGGTTGGACACAGTCCTGACTCCTGGGATACACTGCTCCTTACTGGTCTCAAGCTGGATACAGTACCACTGATCACCACCACCTGGGGTTGGTCATTCAGCCAAATTTCAGTCCACCTGTCTCCTCATCCAGCCCATACATCAGTTTCTCTACAAGGATCTTATGGGAGACAGCTTTCCTGAAGTCACAGCAAACAGTATCCACTGCTCTCCCCTTGCCTAGCATTATCCCCAAACTTCAAAAGCTGTACATTATCAAAACTCGGTTGTCACCCATGTCAGCCTTGACTACCTGCTCAGAGTCTGAAATACAAAAAAGGGTCTTTTTGCCTTTATTTTCCCTCCTCTTTACCATGCCGTCTCCTCTTTCAGAAGTCTTCTCAATGTCCTCTTTACAACAGTGCCCATAAGAACATCTTCCACAGTATTGAGACTGCCAATATACCCAGGATGATGGGCACTGAAAGCCCCACGTGACTTCAAACTTTATGTATACTTTGATTGTGTAAATACTTAGGATGCCTTATTTTCAAGACACCTGAAATAAAGAGGTCTTTGCCTGTGATTACTCAGATTTATGATACTGCATATGCACAAGTACTGAAGCATCACAGGAGATACCAGTTTTTGGTTTGCTTTTCTGCTATATTTGTAAGAAAAAGACTAGTATTCTGAATCAGTATAGTATCCAGAATTTCATAGTTTTCTATTAGGGCAATCGTATTCCTAAAGCACCTATTAACTGTATTTTACATTAAATAGACTGTAGTGGGTAGAGTAAATATACTCAGTAAATTCTAGCTTCTAGCCACATGCTATTATCACCTCCAGACATTCTGTAACAAAGTGATCTTCTATGTACTTGGGAATACCAAGTCCTACTCTCAAAGATACATTTTACTGCCTTAAAACAAATGGCTCCAGCAATCTGAAAAAATGTGAAATAGTTTCACATTTCTTTATTATCAATTTGGTTCTGATTTACCTGAATTTATTAATCTGGCAGGGGTGAATCAAGTGAAGGAAGTTAATCCTTCCTCACTAAATGAACAAGTAATTGAGGTGGTTAAATTAATTTTACTCTCATTTTTATGTAATTAACTTATAGCCTCTGCAGTGAAAAGGTCTCATTCAATCTAGGTACCATGCACTAGAACAAATAAAGCAAACTCATTTAATATCTTTTGCTTTCACTACACACTCAATAGTGAGCCAGAATAGTGCGGGGAATAATCAAATTCAGATCATGTCACAGTATCCCTTGAAGATAATATCAGGAAAACTATTTTTGTTGGCACTTTGAATCTTCTTCCCATATTATTTTATTATTTATACTTTAATATGAGAGGAGAAAGAATAAGCACTAAATTTCTATAAAGCTACCATAAATACATTAGCAAATGGAAGAACCAGCCTTTCACAAAAGCATTAGAACATGCTAGTGTGATTTTTAAATACAGTAATTACAGAAGGTAACGTATTAAAAAACCCCTGAAAAGTGTACAAATTACTGTGTACAGTTAAAATATTACTTAAGAACAGCATTTTGTAACTGAATAATATATCATTGCTTGAATAAAGAGTTTAATGTGTCGAAAAACATTCTAAAGAAAATCTAGTACCACTCAAACCTACATTGTACTGTATTTGTGAGTCTTCAGGATTAATTCACAGGTACTAATCTAATTACCAGTTGGCACAAAGTATTTTATCAACTCATACAACGGAAATACATCCATAAAAAATTTAAAGACTTCCTCTTTGGCCTTTATCAGCAATAATTTAGCATATCTTCTTTAATCCCAACATGTTTCTAGTACATTTTTTTTTTAGCAAACTATTTTATTGCCCTTGACCATAGCAGGCACAGCTGATATTGCCCTTTCCAGCTTCCCTCAGCCATAGCTCTATTTTATCTTTTCACTTTATTCTCTCTAGTATTACTGGTTTTATTTCAGGTTTTTCCTTTCACTGAAAGGAAAATTACTCTGGTAGTGAAATTACTCTGATTATGAAATCACAGCTAGAGTCAGTTCACAGCTCTCCATCTGTTTTGTGAAAGAACAACAATTAAATGAGCTTATGGTTAAGCCTCTTCACAATACCTCCCCCTCCTGAAGGGGAAGTAAATAAGAATAGCTTTAAAATAAAAATAATTGTGAAATTTAGGACCAGCTCCCTAAACATTATTATTCAATGAAAAAACACTTAAAATTCTTTAATTTTAGTATTCATAGTGCCATATATCTACAAGGATTTAAACTGTTTAATAAATGGGTCTTACAAAATTTGTTACCAGCTGTTGATATATTTTATTCCTTTGAGCACAGCCAACTACAGTCAGTGTTTGTCAAGAAGTAAATATTTTGTTCATGTTTTATATTAGGCATCTGAAAAATAACAGACCTGTTACTTTAAAGTGTCAGTACCAAAATATTGAACACTGATATCCAGATATCACTCACAACTAGGATTCCTGCCTTTCCATCTTTTTTTAAAATGAGTCACCACTGAAGTTAACACTCTTACACAAGCTTTATTTCATATTTTTATTTGAAAAGAGTAGTATGTATGCTCATGTTTCAATTTTGTGAAAAATAGGGGATTTATCACAAGACTAAGAAAAACACAACACACTGGACATAATACCTGCCTTTGTCCTGAATCCTGAAATGGCTTTGCAAAAGATTGTGTCCTATAGAATCTTTTGTAGTCTTACATGTTGTTATCAACAAAAAATTATTCTACAAAAAAGAAACCACTTCATTCCAGGTATACAACAGGAATGATCTACATTTGATCTGGTGACTAACAAAGAACAATTGGAAGTTGTTAACATCACAGCAGTGACCCTCATTACTTCTGAGGTGTAGGGCAGCAAATTCTAACCTACAGCTCCTGTTACAGTTTTGTCCCCAGAGTGACAAACATACTGAAATAAGACTAAAAGGAATAAGTGAGAAAAATAAAAACCCAGTCTCATGCAAGCATAAAGCAGAATTTTGCAGTTTCTTTAGACTATTCCTATATGTTGGTTCTATAAGAAATTACTTTTTCCACACCTCACCTTTGTGAAACCAAGGTATCTTATTTCAAATACAATTGCTCTCTTTATCTGGTGGGTGAACCCGACCAGTTCTCTCACACCAATACTTAAAGGCAGGGGGGATGACACTGCTTATAAGAAAGATTTAAAGAGACTTTTTACCAGGGCAACAGTTCCAAACTGCAAAAGGGTAAGTTTAGATTGAACATAAGGAATAAATTCTTTACAGTGAGGGTAGCAAGGTTCTAGAACAAGTTGCCCAGAGAAGCTGTGGATGCTCTGTCATTGGAAGTGATCAAGGTCAGGTCGGACAGGCCTTTGAGCAACCTGTTCCAAGGGAATATGTCACTCTCCATGACACGGGGGTTGGACTAGATTATCTTTAAAGATCCTTTCCAACACAAACCATTCTCTGATTCTAACAGTGATTTCTAGCTATAAGTGACATAAATTGGTTCCGCTACCACACCTCAAGTTAGTAATGAATATTTATCTATCTTGGCTCTGGAGTTAAAAGATTCAGTCACAAAAATCTGGAACAAGCCAGAAATAGCAGAAAAAATACCAAGCTACAACCATTAGTAAATTACTTACCATATACAGGAATACCTGTGCATAAGCTAAAGTTTTGTTTGTAAGCACAAAGGAATTTTTTCTACAAAGAAAAATTTTGGTATGGAGCTAGAGATACAAGTCTTCTTAAAAGAAGGCACTTGATAAGATGCATTATCTCCCGTTTCAACATGTCTGATAAGGAGTAAAAAAAAGCATAAATTAGTACTTTGGCTCTTAAGTGAAACTATTCAGGAATAACAAAGGATTAAAAAGTGGGATCTTAAACACTCAGTTATTGCATCCTCAACAGGATGTTTCATGTGTCAAGGCTGATATCTTAAAAATATTCTATGGAATATAAATTGAGGTTAGGATAGAGGTTTAAGGCTTCATTTTACAAGTCTTCTGAAGCTTTGCTTCAATCTCTCCTGGATATCTCAGGGATGTTTGCTATTATTTAGCACTATGACAAAGCCTTGTTGCAACAAAAGTATTACTCACTGAAGTCAGTTCATGCTAAAAAAGAATCAGAGCATTAGAACTGAATTTAAGATCTTTAACTCAATGGCTGCAGTGTCTTGGTAGCAATGGCATTAAATTTCACTGAAGGAATCTTTTATGTTAGAGCTCTTCAGTTTGAGGGGGAAAAGTCTTGGAGTTTAACACAAATCTTAAAGTAGGGACAAGTCAAACTAACAGCCTTTGTTTTCTTTAGAACATATAAAAAAGCAGATAAAGTTTTAGCTGTCATCTCCTACTAAATGCTAACAGCAATTAATTTTACCCTGAAGTCACTTCAATAGCTGTAGGCCAACATGAGTACAGCGCATTTTGTGAGCTACCCAACAGCGTATATTGCCTTACATGAGATGCAGGTTTGAAGATATAATTTACCAAAACAGAGGTTAGAACTAGTGATGTTAGAAATTCTGTAGCATGAAAAGTTAATTATGCACATGCTAGATACTAGTAGCAGAAATCAGGCATGAAATGTTAATGATAAGATCAGCCCAAACAACTTCTGTATCACAAACATTAGCTTAAGGACACATGAAAAAAATCAAAATGTGAAATAGAACTGTGTCCCTGTACTGAGCATCTGTAACAGAGTTGTTACAGATATCTATGGGAAAGTTAAAGATGTATTTAAGAATTGAAGTAGAATTAGCAAAAAACACAACTCCAAAATCAAATGCAATCTCTAGTTTGCAAGCACTTGTGTATAGCTGATTAGTGCTAAAGAAGTGAACCTTTATATAATTACTACTACCCTGAAAAACATTAAAATCAAGAAAAGTAGAATAGATATATTAGGCAATATTGCTCAATATAAGAAAATTTTGTTGATTTAGAGACTATAATTCTTACAGGATACAACTAAAAGCAAGTGTAAATTCTCTAAGTTACAATTCATTCTACATCACATTTGCAAATCATTATTACAGGATACACATAACTGAACAGATCTGCATACATGTAAGAATTCCTACGGCTTAATACGAGTTAAAACACTTCAGAATATTTTGTGATTATTTAAAAAGCTGAAGTGTAAGTTTCAAGCTTGCATTAGTAAGCAGCAGAGCCACAACTGAAGGAAAATAGTTCACTACAGAAAACAGTCACTGAGCTGCTACAGTCACAACCTCTCCGTACTGTAACGGAAGGAGTTATGCACTTTATTTAGCTTTTGTTTTCACACTTCAGGACTCGGAGTTGAAGCTGTCATCTCAGCACTGCAAGGAAGATAGGGGATGCTAGAGTAAAAATAAAACATCTCTTGTGTCAGAGAAAAATAAAGCCAAAGCGGCAGTAGGCTTGTCTATTCCTGAAGCAAGCAAAAGCCCCCTTTTTATGAAATAAACACAGCACAGACAAGACTAAATCCAAATTCTATCTCCAAAACACATCTGTAACATTTTGTCAGGCCTATAAAAAAATCTGTAATAGAGAAAAAGGAATATGCATATTCCATAAACTGAAACTCATGTCAGTTGAGGCAAGTGTTACCAGTTTTTCAGAGCCATGAGCTCCAAAGGGCCAATACACAGACCCTACATGCACCTAAGGAGCAACTGAAAATTAAAAGTCATTATACAAATCAAACAACACAGAAGAAGTCCCACTGTGCTGCTCACAGTAAGACTGAACATATTCATATGATTAATGTTGTTCCTTAACTTAGGTACCATTCAAGTTTTTAAGAAATTTCAGCGCCACTATTCAGTCTAAGCTGAACCTTGAATCATGTTTGAACATGAATCATGTTTTCTTTCCCTTATATTCTGCTCTTTTTGGGTTTTATACTCTGGGGTGGGTTTTTGTGTGCTTGAAGGGAGAATCTTACAGTACACAGATTCAAATTAAATTCCACTGCAGTTAAAATACTTACCTGGACAAAGCAGGGACTGGTACTCCTCTTGCTCGAATGGAGGGTTTTCCACGAACTACTGGAACTTCTGCATTTTCTGATCCACCATTTAAATATGTTAATTCTTGAAGTTGTGCCTGTCTGATTTCATCATTGTAGTCCTAAAACAGGGGGCAGAGTGAGAAAAATTTTCAACCACCACACCAAGCTAGTATTAGCAAATATTGCTCCTGAAAGTTTCCTCTTAAGAAGTTGAACATAGCATTGAAAAAGTCTAATATCAAAGTATTACAGACAGTAAAAATATTTCTAAAATAATTCTACATATTAACTTCATTTTTTGCTTGGGCACATTTTTCTACCCCATTGCATATTACCTCCATGTAGCTTTACCAACTAAAATATATTAAAATGCCATAGATAGGGAGAAACAGCAAAAAATTAGGAGCCCATTTCTGAGCTGAGATCTGTTTTGTTGCAGATGGAGAATGATAGTGTGTTAAAAGCAACAAAAATTGCATTGCTTTGTGCAGCAAAGCAATACAGAAAAAACAGACTGTAGAGAACAGCTCTTGACAATTAAGAAATAGATTAGACACCTCCACTTTAAAAATCAGGAGTTAAGACTATACAGTGAAATTCGTTTGATACAAACATGCACTGCTATCTAATAAGAGCTCCAAAAGGTTTAATTCTAGAAGACGCAGGAATAATCAGTTTGAAGGCATATGGCTTGTTTCTTATTCTGCACAAATCCTCTCTCAAGGTCTATCAAAAAGAAAGCTGAAGTTATTTACATGGAATTAATATGGTACTTCTGAAAGAAAAAGAAAAAAGTCTCAGAGACCTTGAGCCAGCCTCCAAAACTAGATCACACAAATAAAATAGATACAGCAATCAACTTGAGCTGCATATTTTTCTGCCATTTTTCTTCTACTTAGACAAAGAATGCATCTGCAAAGGTGAATCAGAAAAAAATACTTTGTGCATACATGCACACTGAGTATCAAACTATTATTAAGTCCTCTAGTAAGAATGAAATATACTTCTGATACAACAACTCTTAAATCTTCTGCAAATGCTCATGTTTCAAGGAAGGCAGGGTTGACCAAATACCATCTATTTTTACATTTCAATTACAAAACAAAGGATCTGCATCTCACTGGAAATCTGATATTTTTATAAATATATATAAGCACTTGGCAGATACCAAAAGACCATCAGACAGCCTCACATTAGACAACTCACTGAAACAACTCCACATTGAAAGGAAATAAAGACATCTATAAACTTGAACTCAATTATCCTTGAAACATTCTGCTTCCACAGCTTCCACAAACAAAAATAAGGGAGTTTTCCTTTACATGCTATTGCTGAAGATAGTGTTAAAAAAGCAGCACCACAAAGGCATTTTGTCCCAACTGTCTTAAATAGGCTCTGAAATTTAACTCACAACTGTCTACCTGAAATCATCCTCTATTCAGCAGCAGAAGCCAACCTACAAAGAAGATGAAGGAAAGAAGCCTGGAAGAACAAATCGAAGTGTTTAACTGAAGCTTCTGAAAAACAGATTACATTATAGAACAACTTGGAACAACTACACAGCCAGACCACCACAGGGAGGAGGACAGACAATTGAATGGCCAATTACTAGACAGAAACCTACTTTATAGTTTGTTGCTGGACCTGAGCAAAAACACTACAAAATTCTGTGCAATGTATGAAAAAAGCCCTCAATCTTGAAACAAAATGCTAATGAATTATTAAAATTTTACACAATACTTAAGTCTCAAAGTTCTGCCACAGAACACTGTGTTAGATGTCTTCTACAACTTCTCCACAAGATCCCCTCAGAGTTGGGGATCCTAGAAAAATACCTTTTGATCATCATTTGACATTAATATAATTTAATTTCTTGAAACAGACATGCTTAGATTACTGTAGTACATGTTGCATCCTTTTTGTTTCTAAAGCTTTCTCCTTTTCCAGTAGGATAACAGCCTTACCACAGCAGCAGCCTTACTCATATTCAGGGACTCCACTGCACAAAGGCACAGACCAGAAATAGTCCTTTATCACATATGCCAGAGGCAGGAGGAGGATACAGAGCAAAGAGACAGCACAAGAAAGTAACAATACAAGTAAGCATGATAAGCAAGTCTGTTAATCCATCACACCCTTGAAATGGATTCTTCAATTAGAAGTAATACAGTCAATTTATGGTTACCCACTACTGGAAAACAGCACACTTGAAACTGAGGAGACAATCTCCTCCTCACCTAAAGCACAAGACAGACATGGAAACCCTTCTGACTGCACTTCTCCCTCATACACATTGGGCAGAGGAGACACTCAAATTTCAGTCAAACACTACTGATTAATTTCAAGTGAACAGAGGTACTCATTTTACAAATATTGCCCTTCCTGACTTTGACTTCAGTCTTCTCTGAGGAGGGGAATATTTTCTTCTGTGGGAATAACTGTCAACAAGACATGCAGGAGATTTTCTCCCTACTCAGAATTACTTACATGCCCCAACTTCACAGCATTCTCGTAGAATTTATTAGCAATTTCACCCAGCCCTGACCTGACCAACACAGCAGCAGCTGCTCTCCTTGAGATTATCTGTAATTTAAGACCTTACTCCAATTTAGCATTCAAACTGTTAATAAAACCAGCTTATTTAATGTTAGGACAGATCCCTGCAAAACCCTGGAGATCTTTATCCTTGCAGCGAGCAATAAGTAGTTACCAGGCTTCCAGCCACCTCTATACACACACCTTGCAGTCATTCACCAGCTTGTTTAGAGAACAGTGAGTTTGTAAAGGCCACCAGCTCTTCCAAATGCCACTAAACACTGTTTCACCACCACACCTTACAAACTGAACATGCAGGAGGCAAGGCAGGCTACAGCAAAAACTTGAAAATTCTGGTCATGTTGTAAATAGACTGCTAAAGACTGTTCTCTCAGATATTTCTAAACTTAGGTTTAAAGACAAGGGAAACAAATAACATAGGTAGCCAGACAAAACATAATTAATGCTCTGGCTGCCAAAAGAAGAATGGCCACCACTACTCAAAAGTTAAGCAATTAGCCAAAGCTACAGTAATCATGGTAGATACACAACCCAGGGGAGAGGTGATGGTGGAAATAGCTGGCTTTTTATTTTAACTGACAGAAGTAATTCTGGGATAAATTAATAACAAGCACAACACCAAGCAACCTAGTGCTGATTAGAGGGTCTGGCCAAAATAAAGGTATCAGCTCATTTAAAAGAGAGCAGAAGATGCTTGAAGTCAGAAGCCACAATTCTACCTGCAGAAGACAGGAATCAAGGCAACAAAAGCACAGTCAAATTCGAGTCGGAAGCTTTTAGGTCTTGGTTTGAGTTTTACCAATAGTTTAAAGCAGAGTAACCACTGCAGCTGCTTGAGGATGAACTTCAATGCAAAGATGCTTGTTCATGGATCTAAAAAGATCTGAGAGGAGATATTAAAGCGTTTTTTCTATTGCTAAAGTCACCTACTATGAGGACATTTTGTATCCTACATTCTAGCAACAATTGTGACCATATATTCATCAGGCCTGATCTCAAAACTGGATCAGCATCTGAAGTTGTTGAAAGGTACAGCTAGCTTATGGTCTAAGGAGAACACAAGATCATAACCACATGTACCAATAGCTGGATTTCTTACTTGAAATAGAACTGATAACTTGCTAACTACAAGATAATTACAGAAAAATAAAATCAAATTGCATTTGGCAGCAGTTAACCAAGTAGTAGTTCTATAAAGGACAACTTGCTCCTTCTTGCTGTCCGAGTTGGCCACTGCAAGTGAGGCTGGTGGACAGAAAAGATTAAGGCATTTAGAACCATTCTGATAAGATTACATTTGTAAAGCCAAACTGAAATTAAAGACAGTGTTGGCTTGATCCCATAGTTCAGAAAAGATTATGTAGCATTGGTTCAGCTCAGTAAAGATGTAATCATCAAAAATTGAGATGGAAAAGTACACAACCAATAAATGGATTTGCTCATTATCAGTCTGTCATTCTACTGCTTAACAGCAGCAGGGTAATGGCAAGGTTTTGATAAGCTTTTTCATTATGCTACTAGGTGTATCCAGCTCAATGACAAAAAATACCTCTGATGAAGGGGTAAAGGGATCAGATATACCCTATTTCCAGTGCATGCAGAAAGCACTGTTAAATTAAGCACATTTTCATCTAAAAAGAAAACAGGTGTTTGATCATGAGATTAGCCAAAATCTTCATTCTCCCTTATCTCTTCACACAATCAAATAGCAAATCATGTAAAGACAGTAACCTTCAATATTATGGCAGTCCATCATTCCAACAAATACTCTGAGTATCTTCTACTTAATCCGTTCAGATGTTTGAAGACAATATCAAGACAAAATTCACTGGGAACCTGCAGGTAAAGTTTCTGCTTCTCAATAGTACGTAATTATTTCACATGAGGATCTATTAGGATCTATCCTAAACAGCCCTCCTGATGAACATTACTTACCATGCTTTGCTTTGACACAGAGCACTACCAGGACATATGAACTAACTTTCAGACAAAAAGACAAGAACCTCGAAGTTTCTTCATCTTCAGTCACTTGGGGAATTAAGTTTTATGGATCTGGACTAGGTTTTGTATGAACTAAATGCATACAGTAGAACCATCAGGGCATCAGGACCAACTGCTTCACAGCTGGCACTTCTACCCCCAACAGGCTGTAATAGCCCCAGAACAGGTATCTCCAATTGTTCCCAAATACAGCTACACTAACTACAGTCTCTCAACTATTTATGAGCTGTCACTCAGATACACACCTTAGTGAAGTTTCCTTAGCTAGGTCTCTCACATTTCCAAGATCTGACACAAATCAAGACTAATACTTGTATAACATTTTCAGCAGTAAAAATAAACAGAAGTAAACACCTTGAGGATGCTTTGCTTTCTATATTCATTTGATAACCAATAAAAATAGAACATTCACTGAAGAACGACTACAGCTTGAAATTTCACACACGGTAACACCTCAAATGCCTCAGCTTTTCCAAGACAGCTTGGATTGTTCCAAGCAGTTCAATACCACAAAGCAATCAAGGCTGGCCCTTACACGAGAAGCAAATAAAGGAATCTTATATATAAAAACACCCTGCAACACTGTTGTCTATACAGATTCCAAAGCTGAAGTACAAACTTACAATGAGATGTCATTTCCAGTGTATCTGTATATCATACATGTATCTATATATCATAAGTATAGTACATCATAAGTACAGTATATCATAAATACACACATAACTAGCTTTGTGAAAAAATAAGATACAAAATTTTATCAGTTCTCAGCACTGAACACTAACCCGGGATCATGGGTGAAAGCAATACTACAGCTTCAAATTTATTTATTCTTAGTGAAACAATCCAATTCTGATGCTTCAGGTGTATCAATAACATAGAAAACCCTGTGTTAAACAGGTTAAAAAGCAAAGTTATTTTTCCATATTTTACAGATTTTTACACTTTCTATGAACTTCAATACTTTGCACATGACCAGCTAAGCAAGACGAAATTGCTTTTTTACTATAGGCCATATCATGAGGTGATATTATGCAGACAAATGTGCATTTACCCAATAACTGTCTATATGAGACTAAGAATTTGTAAACGCAACTGCTTCTTTCACAGGGGAAGGAAAATAAGCAAGTTTGTTTTAGAGACAGTTTCTTACATAAGGCTACCAGAATTTTTTACCAAAAAAACTGAAATACTAACAGGAATGAGGAATTTCTTGATTTCTTCCAATGCATGTCCCATTCTGGCATATGCTTCTGCCGGTGGAGCAAATACTTCAATTAAAACATGCAGGTCATCATTTAAGTGGAAGTACTTTGCCTCCCCACTTTTTCTTAACTCTTCTTCCTAGAAGATAAAAGAATTTATTTTTTTCCACCTTATTTTAGACCCTTTAATGAAAGTGTTAAAGTTGCTTCAGAGGCATTTGCACATACTGATTATTCATGTTGAGATGTCAAGAATTGACAAAGGTATAGTTACATACTTTCCTGATACAGTTCAAGTGAATCTTGTTGCTAAAATAGCAGAATACTATCAGATTGCTTATCACCAGTAAGTGACTAGTAACACCAAAAATAGGACCCATCAGCTTCTGCTCACATACAGAACTGCAGCACAAGGTCAAACATTTGAGTTCTCAAGGTCACCAGTTTCACATGGAAGACACCAAGAAGTATAAGTGAACTTGAAGCCTCTTTTCTCAAAAGTCAGGTCTTTAGAAATAGGTTTGATGTGGAAATATTCCACAAGAGCAAGGTTTTACCAATATTATTTCAATCTTAGTATTATTGCTCTGCTTAGATACTTCTCAGTTGTTTTCCTCTTCTCATTAAGACTTCTACCCATGAGTACATCCTTCAGAGCACCTTGCTACTTGGACATCAACTAACAGCATACAAGACAAAGCAGGACAAAAACCCAAGAGTCCACTAGCTTTTTTTTATTCTGCTTCATCTAACCCACTTCAACATGACTGAAGAACTACAATTTCAATTTACTGGAGCAGACCCCAGTTTTCAAATACTTGCATTCACAGACCAAACATTCAGACCTAAGGGACACCGTTTGTTAGTCTCAGGCTCCTCCCTTCCCACATGTATCTGACAGGTGTATTCCAAGAGACTGAAACACCATTAGAAATAATAATTTCATGGCATTACCAGATATCATACTATATTCTTAGCAGTTCTGCTACTAAAAAAAAAAAGAAAGAGTTCTCTCCTGTTCCTTATTGTATTTAGCAAGCAGGTAAGTACTTCATCCTTTAGATTACTAAAATTATAGTTTCAGTTCATCCCCCCCTCCTCTGTAAAAGCCACATTTTTTTCTTCTACCTAGTCTAAATCTCCTATCTTTTAATTTAAAACCATTTCCCCTTGTCCTGTTAAAATCCTTTTTCACCAGGCATTGCTCATGAAATTGTGACTTTTCTATTGCTTAGTGCTATTATTAGGTGAGTTGAGAACTAGAGAAGTGAATTTTCTGAATTCTCTGCAAGTGTAACTGCACAGTGATATTTTTCTTTCCCCTTTAAAAAAGGGGCAGAGAGTACTTGATAACATGTGTATGTACTAGAAAACAGTACATGGGGAACTCCACTGATGAAAACATCGATCATCCAGTGCTAGATGACAGTTCATAGGTCTTGAATAACTGCTTGAAGTACTTCAGTGACAAACAGTTCCTGTTACAACTAAATACCCAAGAGCTGTAATGTTTGTTAGTTACTTCCTATTTCTAAGATCCATTGTTTGTGTTGACAAGGTAATGGTTTTGCTGATGAAGCCTAATCCTGCTGACTCTATCCTCTTAATATTCTTGCTGTGGATGCTCTAACAGCTGACCAGATTATGCTGATTTTTTTTTTTTTAAACATCCCCATAGTTTAACACAAAGTACAATTAAAAGAATGTTATAAGTAGCAGAAACAGAGAGTTCCTTCTGAACTTCAACCCATAATTAAGGAGTGGGGGGATGTCAGGTTCCTTCAAAAGTGAAAACATCGACATATTCACTTGGGTATTACTCATTACAAGCTGTACAAGATCAATCTAGAACATACCTCCAGTAATGCTCTATTAACATCCACAAGGACCATAGTTGGGGGGCCAAAGTATAATCCATGGTTGCCTCCAAACACTCACCATGAGAAGAAACTCCTCAGGAAAAAGACCAGAATCTAAGCAACACAAGGGTATTCTGTGCTCTTATGTTTGCTCCCCAATTTTTGTCACAGGGTTTGTTCACCTCCTCAAAGATTTTAGGAAGTTGCAAAATCCAGGTGTTAAACACTGTAGTAGCACACTAAGGTCTTACCTTTGTCTTGTCCCTCATAGAGCCTTTTCCCAAAATAGACATTTTTGTCAGCGTTTCTTCCTGTAAGCGCTTTAGAGAATTGCCACGTGGACCCAAAAGTTTTCCCACAAAGTTGAACTGCAAGAACACAAAAGAGTTATTAAGCTCATTGGATTTTTAAACAATGAACAAGTAGAATATTTTCCTAAAACAATTTTTTTCCTAGATGAAAACAAGTATTAGATCATAAACTACACCCATTAAGTACAATCATGTAGGACAGCTGATAGCACATCAGTGGCTCCACCAGGTGACAACAGAAACAGATGTATGTGAACTCAACTCAAATAACAAAGAGAACTTTCTGTTTATCACATATAACACTGAGAACAGATGTGCTCAAACTGCAATTCAATTCTCAGCAATTGTAACCAGGTACATAAAGCCATAAAAACAAAGCTGGCAGCAAATCTCATAGAATACTAACCAAAGTTCTGAAGACAGAAAATATCTTGTCTTATCCTCCCTGAAGATTTATGAATACAGCAACCCATACAAACCAACCAAAGCTCTGAGAAATATACTTAATTGCCTTATCCTCCCTTAAAGATTTATGAAGCAATACAGCAACCCATACAATATACACAAAACTAAAAACACAAACAGGGAATTAAATCCAGAGAACATAAGCATTTAAATCCAGTCCCAAACCAGAATCAACACTCAAGATCTTCTCAACTGCCAGTCAACCCCCATTATCACTGAAGTTTACCAAGATGAGTTGGGGTTCCTTACCACAGCATTACCCCATTGAGATAACTAGGGAGAAGAAAGTGCTGAGCCACAAAAATAAAGGAAGACAGGGAAAACCCAACCATTTCCATTTACAGAAAACAACAAAACATACAGCTGGTGCTTTTTCAGCCCAGAAAGTGCTTCAGAGGGAAAAGTAGGCTAAAGAAAAAGCATTAAAAATATTCATAAAAGGACAAA
The DNA here is from genome assembly GCA_004320125.1 of Scolopax mira. Taxonomy (NCBI): domain Eukaryota; kingdom Metazoa; phylum Chordata; class Aves; order Charadriiformes; family Scolopacidae; genus Scolopax; species Scolopax mira. The sequence goes on along the minus strand of BJBW01004650.1, from coordinate 110,020 downwards.
GGAGAATCTGCCCATTGTCATTTCAAGGACAAAAAATTGGACTTAGAGCCAGGACGTGCAGAGAATATGGTTTTGGTTTTATTTCTCACTGCCCTACTGTTACAATTTATTTGCAATAAGTTAATCTTCCCCAAATTGAGTCTGTTTTGCCTATGACTAATTGCTGACTGGTCTCCCTGTTTCTATGTCAATCAATGAGCTTTTAATCTTTTTCTTATTTTAAAAGACAAATATTTTGGCATTTCATTTATTTAAAACTCAACCTACAAGCAACTTCAACTTGACTTCAATACCACCAAAAGCTGTCATCTTCTCAAAACCAAAAACTCTCCAGCATTGACACTAGATATTATGGGAGCTATACAAGTAGCTGCACAAATGACATGATCAGACAATACACTTAATGAACATGAAAAGGTATTGGCTGTATCCTGAGAGAGATCCACTGAACTCTTCTTTCCTGTGCACCAAGTATTAGTTTTGACAAGTCTGAAGCATGAGAAACCTGTGCTGCAAGTCTGAAATTCTACTGATTAGAAAGCCCATACTCCTATATACTGCTTAAAGACAGAATGTATAGTGAAGGTTACTAAAAATGGCTTACAATGCAGTCCAAAAGCCTTTTTGTCCCAACATAAAGCTAAAAACCTTTGGACTATTTTAGTTGATTATTCCATAAATAAAATCCATTTATGATATTCAATGAATCCTTTCAGTAGAATGATATACTCTGCACAGGCACTGAATTTGTCTGAACTACTGTTTTGTTTCCCTTTTACATCAAATTGGAAACATCCAATCAGCGGAAGTTTTGATATTTCATAAAGATATAGAAACAGTTATCAGCCACCAAGTTACTAACAATTTATACACTTTCTCCTCAGTAATCATGGAGCATGAGGACTCAAACCTAAAGTTACAAAAATAGTCACACAGAGAGGCACAAGTTTTTATTGCAAAATTAGCAAGTCTACCATATCTGCTGGTGAACCTGAAGCAGATAGACTTGGCAGGTCCAAGCTAGCTCTTACGTGAGACACCCGATGTGCAAATTCCATGGGCACTTTCCACACACATTTGTGAAGTTCATTTGACCAATAACAAAAACTAAATTCAGGTCTAAAACTGAACTCAAGCTTACAAACTGAATTAGACACTGGAGGGTAACCAAGAGACATCTAAGCAGCTCCATACAGATCAGTGATACTCACTGGCTCTGGCTCAGAAACAGACATGCCAGACTCCCCTCTTCACTCATCCTTCTCCCTCATACAGAACAATCACATCAAACTGCCATAAATACCCCAAATTGTTCTGAAATTCATGAGTTTTACATTGTATTAGAGTTTTTTTCACTGCTTTTCTGTACAAGGTGGGCTGCAATCTATTGCTATGTTCACAGTTCTACATAACAGCTGAGCTCTGAAGAGCTGGCCCTAAAATGTTATTCTACACTGAATGGATCACTTGTATTAAATCAAGGATTGTCTAAACATTAAGACAGCTTCTGATGTCTTAAGTAAGAATCAGGATCATACTGATGATGGTATAAAAACAGAAAATAGAGTCCCCCCGCTCAAAGGTGCTTCAGACCAACTCTGAAGGATGTGCCAAATATGGTACCTCAAAATTACAGCAAAACATTTAATGTATCTTTGCAAAAACAGCACCATGATTCAAAATAACAAACCTGGGAGGAGACAGGTGGAGAAGATGGCAAAAATTATTACCCCAGCTAGTTCAGGCCAAACACACTGCAGTTGTGACAAGTTATATTATTTGTAGTCTCACATAATTACAAAGTATTATCAGGTATACATTAGTTTGAGCAAAAGGATACAAGATTTAAGGGGTGTTCTTATTTCCAAAAGCCTCCAATCACTGCAAATACAACCTCCCATACCAACACCTCCAGTTTATTTCGTAATTAAAAGATCCACCACAAAGCACAACAGCCCCTTCTCAAGTTCCTCAGATACAGGATTCTATCCCTTAGCCATGGTGTCTACAAACCCACAGACACTGGTTAGCTACAATGAAAGCATCTTTTTTTTTTTTTCCTTTCACAGATTAAACTGCTGTATAATTAAAAAATATTTTGAATTTGAGATTTTGAACAGAAAAAATGAACCAAGAATCATGTTTTTGCTTGAAAATTTTTTTTAGACATTCATAAGTCTTCATTTTAAGATGCATTTTTGCAGATATAGTACAATGGAGATTACACTCATCACTGCTTAACACCCATTTCTTCAGAAATTCCAAATCAAGATGTGACTTTAAGAGTTATATAGAGATTTATTTCCTTACTAGATCATTGCATGAAACTATTCCCTAAAAACAGTTCTGGAGAACACAGCTACAAAAGTAACAGAAATGAGTATACACTTCTATAAGCTTTTAATCTATTACACGAATTTCAGCAAAAAAAGAATTCATGCCAATGCTACAGCATTTTTAAATATATATATTACAGAACAGGGGATATAATAGAAAAAGTAATCCTTGCTGATCCCCACCAAGACAAGTCCACTGGGAATGGTTCATCCAGCTTAAAGTACTAAGTATAAACACTTGACCAAATGCTTTCCTGTAAAGCTTGAAGCCATTGTCATTAAAGCCATAGAAAGCTTTTTTTGGCATATCAGTTTTCTTTCTAGCTTTCATTAGAATAAAAAAACACGTGAAATTGAGCACTTTCCCTTACAATGATCTGAAACAGGAAAATTTCAAGACTTTTCTTACTCACTTCCAGAAAAAAAGGGTTCTATAGAAAGGTAAATACTTCAACCATCTACTCTCCTTCACACAACACAGTAATGGGTCTTTAAACACTGTCACTTATGGTTACACAACCTTATTTTCCCATTCTGCTAAGAAATCCTTAGAACTAAGCTATTATGAAAAATTGTTTTCTAGTGATGTGTTTAAAATATTGATCTCTCCATGGCTTTATATAACAACTGCAGATATATTGTATATGACAGTGACATTTTAAATTAGATATTTTCACTTCAAATGTTGAGCTAAAAGTCTTAAACGGATACCAGCTCGATAACTCAAACTTGAGAATATATATTTAAAGTATCGCCTCAGGTAAGAAAAAACAGACCTTTTCTTAAAAATTTCTGCTATTTATCCAGTGTTTAAGTGTAGTTATATGAACAATTTCTAAAATGGTAGCCTGTGACAAAACAGAAATAATCGTTCTTATAGTTTTGATCCTTCTCATGGAAAACCATCATTTCATTTGTCATCCACGGCAGCTATTTTTCCTTCAAATTCAGAAGACTTAAATTCACTAAACTGTCAAAGCAAAATCAGATTTCTGAGACTAAACTACTTCATAATGCATATTAATTAAATGCATGGGAGGGGGATAACACCCTCCTGCCTCACTTGTACCTATCTAAGCTATGAAACACCTTTCACACATGCTGGTATTTCACAGCAGCGTTGGGGAAGGGACTATCTGGATCTATCCTAAGACAACCACATCATGACCAGCTCACTTTTTCTGCCTTTAAGTCTGTGCAAGTTTGAAGATTTTCAAATGTGAAGTGCAACAGAAGTACAGGTTTACAGGTCACATTTCCACACTTGACCTAAAGTCAGTTGAGGTCAAAAAGTCACCTGATCAAACCGAAAGGTGTATTAAAGCACCCTGAACTCCATCACCTGACAAGACATCCCACTGACAAACCACTAGTTGCAGTTTAGAACATCCAGCATCCATGTGGATTCCTATAGATACATAGAACTGAACCCTACCTCAAAAAGTTGGCCCTTTTCCTACAAGGTTGCATAAAAGCCCTAACATCTTTAATCCTTGCTTGTATCACATCCCAGTTAGAACAGGATTGTAGACAGCATTACCAAAACTTACTCAAACCTCACCTAAATACCTCAGATTGATTTACATCTATCACAACAATTCAGGCATCTCCAAAGAATGTGTAGAGCAGGACCAACCTAAAAATTCCTAAAAAGGTTATATACAATCAGATTTTTAAAAGACTAGACTGGGCCTGAAATCTACAGCAGTTTCCACAGGGTTTTGTCTGTCATCATATCAAGACATTAAAGTATTTAACATGTACCAAAGAGTCCATAAAGAACACAAATGAAGAAATAAATTCAAACCTAACCATCCTCAAGCAGAAACTTGAGCATAACTTCTGGAACTATCTTGACAAGTTATTTCATAAAGCAGAATAATCAAGAATTTTGTCTATCACCTATCAAGGTTCAGACATGGAAACAACATTTATGCTGACTAGTTCCAGCATGAGATACACCTGATAACATTGCCAAGGTCTGAACAATACAAAAGGTCCCAGTTAAAGGATATAAATATATAGCATTACGAAAGCATCCAAGAACTGTTTGTTAGGTAGGAGGCAAGTTGAGTACATCACCACAAACTTAACTGTTTGCCCACCAAGCAGAAGACCCAAAACTTGTAAGGTTTTTTTTTTTCCCAGGGAGAACAGATATTCCCAAAACAGTGAGATACCTACTTTTGAATCGGAAATCTACCCGAGTCTTTTCCAATAGAAACCCAGCTGCTTTGAACTTCAGCTGAATAGCTTTCTGCTGCAGTTAACCTGTCACCTTCCAGGGCTGTCAGAAGCAATGAGGCTGAATTTGCCTAGGACCCAGCTCTGAGCCCGTGAGAATATATCTGACAGGACAGGTAATGTGAGCAGGCATCACAACATGAGGCTGAGCAGATCAGAGCCAGGGCTGCCTGACCTGTGCTGAGGCTGTTATGATTTATTCAAGGAGTCAGAGAGAAGTTTTAAAAAGAGAGAAAGAAGAATGAAATACTTAAAGGAAACTCAGTTAACTCTGTGTGAGGTCTAGAAAGCTGTCTGAATGGAGGTAGTGTGCTGATGGACTCTTTTGGTCCAAAGAGATCATTTATCACAAAAAAAAAAAATGACATTTTATTAATCCTATCTGTTCACCTAAGCAGCCGCCAGTTTTGCTTGCTGGAGGCATCACTGGCAAATATAAACAAAATAGTTTTTGCCAGCAAAATCACTTATTTGTAGTTAGCTTCATTTTCAGGTGTTAAACCCTGTTAAGGATTTAATAACTTTAGCTTGCTGTTTTGAACCTATTTAAAAGCAGGATTATTTATTTGGGGAGCACTATTCTATTCATAAAGTTGAAATAAACTTTTTACCTCACTACTTCCTCAATATTTAAGTTTTCTAGATGTCAAAAGTGGTAAGTTCTCCAAGTATCAAAACATTTGGCCTAAACTGGCTCCCCGATGCCAGTTTGGGAAATTTATCAATTATTGTAGTGACTTGGTCAGCTTCAAACAGCACATTCTCAGTTCATTAACACCAAAAAGACTGCACCTCCTCGAAGACTGACACTATCTTGCACTATTGCTAAACACAGTAGTGTTGACTGCAGACCTACAGAAACAGATACCAGCTTGAACTGCTCTAAATTCAGTGGTCATATACAGAAGAGCTTTTTTCACAGATTTCATACATATTTAAGTCTTAAGTTTCCTTTTCTTGAAGCATTTGTCACCAATCCTGAACAGGAAGAAGAAAATTGCTCATAAATCAGAACCAGTCTTGTAATGATTCTTCTGACGAACTATCACTTGGCACCTCCTACAAATGACACATTTGCACTAATACTAACACATCTTGCAGGCAAAACAGTCTAGAAAATTACATACATGCACAGAAAAGAATGGAATAGGGGCAGAAAGCATTTAAGTGAAGAAGCATTTGATGTTTATAAGCATCACATAATGCCTTCTGCTTAAAATCTGCAGGATCTGAATATACAATGTATGCACTCTAAATACAGCTCAGAAACCACTATGGCTGGAATGATTTCCTATCTACCCTAGGAGATTTGACAAAGCACCTCTAATTTCTGAGCCCTCCTCTGAACACACCTAACAGGAAGGGGATTAGTCTTTAGAGCAAACATTAGGATGCAAAGAGACCTTGTTCCCCTGTGGGCAGGCATTCGGAACTCATGTCCCTCACAGCAGACTGCAGCCTGCCAGAATAATGCTCCGTTTGCCATGTTGAAACTGTGTCACTTTATACAGTGTGTTTAGATTTATTAGATCTCAGAAATAAAACCTAGTAAACAAGTGATATTAAACTGCTGTGACTGGTTGTGGTTTAGGGTGGGTGTTTTTTCAGAGAAGTTCAAGAGTACTTGTCATAAGTCTGAATTCACGTTACCTCCCAAACTACTCCTATACAGTGAGAAATTTTAATTCCTTTTGACTATATTTTTTCAACTTACTCATTAGATTCCATAAATATCTATCTATATGTAATAAAATTGGTATTTACAAAAAAACCTGACATACCCCCTATATTGGGATAAGAATATTGTTAGACAGAAAATACTTTGGATCTTATTTGCTCTTGAAAAAAGGGCGTTTGTGTGAGCAGAGATACCAATATTCTCCTTTCTGTGGAAAATATGCCAGTGGAGCCACAGGAATTCACACAGCATGTGTACCCTGCACAGCAGTTGGGCTGTGCCCCCTGGATCCTGGTGGTCTAAACACAGACATAGTTACATCAAAGCTCTACCTGGATATAAATGCAGGTTCCTTTCCACAGCACATACCAGCTTTTGTTTCAGCTCAGAAAGTCTCCATGGACCAGAATTACTGAGCACTCAGCAGAGCACACCTGCCCATTCAAAAGATAGCAAGGGATTTCCTACTACCGTTCTAAATAAGTACTTCAGTGTTTAGTCCTTTAAAGGAAGTTCCCACTATGTAAATAAGCACAAGCTTCTTTCAAAAGGCACCATTTCCCTTTTCAATATCCACTTTGCCTTTCTTCCCCTTGAGTTCAAGTACTTATGTCAACAAGTAAGAAAACCATTCTAATTACAAACATTGACCATGTAAGCTATCTTTTACCTTCCGAATTTTGTTTCTGTGTGTCTGTGTATTAGTCATCTTTATGACTGGGAAGAGCTAAGTCAGAGTTCCAAAGACTTAAGTGTTATGCAATCGAAAATTCATAAAAGCAGTATTCCATTAAACTTTGAACAGCAGTAAAGCAATCCCAGCAGTCACTCAGCACAGACCAAAAAAGACACCAGTAATGTGGAAAAAATATTTAGAAAGTATCTTCCTAAAGAAATGGAAGAAGGAATAAAGGACTGACTTTCCTCCATGAGCAGAAACAGAAGTAGTCCTGAAATGCCTTGTAGGAAGACAGACATTTCAAACAAGAGTAGTAATCTGATTTTCATAACATTAACCTTAAAATCTAAAAAAGAACCAAAAGAATAAAGTTCCACAGCCTATTGAATGTTGGATAAATGCTTACATGTAGCAGTGTTTTAGTGCAGGATAATACTTGGCAGTAAAAAAAGTGTTAACAAAACAGTCACCACCCCCTCCAGATAAAACTGCATAATTTAGAAGTGCAGATTTAACTAATTCAAGACTAACAATAGCTGAAACTTAAGAGGATTGGGAAAAGTTTACACAACGACTTCCTTTAATGGTACATATTGTAAGTAGAAGAGCAATTTAAAAAGAAAGTTTCAAAGCTGGACATCAGAGTCAACTTAAAAATACATAATTCCCTTCATTATTCTGAAGGGGAAAATCCCGCTATCCTGAAAATATAATTTATCATTCATTCACAACATACTGTTTTTTCATGTTATCAACACTGCTTCCCTGCTTATTTATTCCAAAACCAACCATTCCTACCTCAGAGCTTCTCTAGAACAGAGACTGCAGAACAGCAATAGCAGAGATCATTAATACTGTTTTCAATGTAGCAGTTAAACTAGTTAAGCTATTAGTGAAGTATTTTTTATAAACACAGATTTACTACATATGAAAAACAGCCTTACCTTAGGGAATTGTTTTACTGGAATCAAAACTTTTTGTCCCAACTTCATATTTTTATTGATGACTACATCGATATACTTTTCTTCTTCCTTTCCTTCACCTTTTTGGAATTTTTCAATTTCTGTTAAAGGAAAAAAGGTAGTTATTTTCTCAGTTTAATACAGCAGCAGTCTAGAAGTTGAGAATCTTCAAACGCAGTATAAACTAAACCCTTTAAAATTAATACTATATGGCATAATATACATGGCATAATGTGCCATTAATACCTATAATTAGTTACATGGGTCACTGGGGTAAGCCATGTTTTACTTTTTCAGGCTACTTTAATATTCACATCAACACCTTGACTTAAGCATCACACACATTTAAAATACTAACTTAATACTTGAGATACATTTATTTTTTATATGGCTTAAGCAGGAAACACAGATGCCTTTATTAATTTTTAAGTTAAAAAATTAAAGCATAGTTTAATACTTGATTGTTTTATTCCTCTATACTATAAACAAATTAGTTTTATTGGTGCTTGTCTACACTGCACTTATAAGCAAATGTCAAATCAGTCTATCAAAATTTCAGGAATGCAACTGAGGCACAAAGCTCATACCCAAAAGTCTGAGACTTCTGCTATACCAGTGACAAGAGAATTAGGAAAGTGATTTAGAAGCTCAAACCCAGGCTGCATGACCCTACTCTTTCCAGAGCTACACACAAAACTGATTCCTGACTTATTTCTCTCCAGGTTTTGACTCTCCAGTGTGATAATGAAAAATTGCAGATTTGTTTCCTTGCTGGGGAAACAGGAGGAGCACACAAGCAGACTAAAAATGAAGCACTGCCTGAAGTCTTTGCTGACTAGGAGCCCAGCACGCTGTGAGTTGCTGTGTTAAATGTGTTAGCACAGGACATGCCAAAATCCAAGCCATTTCAGAGCAACCAAAGCTCATCTATGGACATCTAGCATTTGTCCTCCCAAATCTTCACACAGATTGTTAGTTTTTTTCACAGCAAGAAATATCCTTCTACTGTACTTAAACAGTAGAAGTTATGGCACTTATCACGACCTTGAAGTTTTAGTGGGAATGTGATGTTATGCTAACATGAGACTAAAAAAACCTCTGAATGCAAAGAAGCCAATGAAAAAATAGAAAGCATCCTCTAGGTACACTTTAAGAGAAAGTTTTCCTTGAAATTACTTCTAGTGAAAAATCAGAAGTAAACCAACATATCTCTTGCAACTGCAAAAATCCAGATGCTAATGCATCATTAGCAGCTTTGTTTAATGAATACCAGTCCATTCCCACAAAAATGAAGATGTAACATCTTTCCCAATAACCCTAGTCTTTTATTCAAGTTTTCACTGCACTAGCACAGAATGAGAAATAAATACAACTGCATTTATTTAAGTTATCATTCAGTGACTGAAGAACTAAGAAAGCTAAATTAACCTCAGACAACCTGAAGGCTTCTTGAAAGAAAAGCCTTCCCCAGCTTTATTTTCAGATTTTCTTGGCAAGTCCCTAGGAAGTTTGACTCCTACAGATGTAAACATTCTGGAAGAGCCCTGTTCTGTAAAACAACCTTCCTCTGAAGTGTCCTTTATGTCACAGCATGCTCAGGAAAAAAACCAAACCTCTAAACCCCTCAGCTTACAGCTACCAAGAAACATTTTAACAGCCAAATCCAGGCAAAAATGGAATTCACATATTCTTTGTAGATGCCACTTATAGACTACAGAATTATGGGCAATTGAATATATGTAAGTTACATTGAAATTTATTTCCAGGCAAAATGTTATAGACCTGATGTTGCCACTCAAAGAGCAGGTGACTGCTATTTTTTAGAAGTTTCTGAATGGGACTTTCAGACCCAAACACAAACTTTTAACACCCCTATAGCTTTCTGCTATAACAAGAGCAGTTATAAAGCTCTTCGATTTCTCTTGGAAAGCAAAACTAAATATTTAGAGGTTTGTATGTTTCCCAAGTGGAAAAGAGAAAAATGACACTGATTTTTAAGTGTTGGGATACACTATTGACAGTCCAAATACTCAAAGCTCAAAACTGATCAGAAATATGCTGTTCTTTAGCAACCTTTTACACAATAAAAAATAAGTATTAAAATGGTAATTTTAATCAATTTCATTAAGACAGAAGCAAATGCAGTTACAACAAAGTTTAATGACTTCATTTAGTATTGACTTCAAGTGTTAGGACTGAAATTTGTTCAGAAACATCATAAAAACACAACTCCATTCAAGATTAAAAATTAAATTAATGCTCAGTGCTGTACTATTTTGAAACAGCTCAGTGCACCAAAGACTCCCTGTAGATTGTTAATCTTTATAAATTTGCAGTTGCTGTACTTGTTACAGCGAAAGGCTTTTTCCTGAAGTAATCTAGACTTACAAAATAAAAGTATAACAAAGCTCACCATGTTTTTATGAACTGGTAAAATTAAAACTTTGTTTTCTCCTATTGAGTCATATGCTATTGTACAGATGCATAGCACAGCATACACTGCAACCCCCCAACCACTTGAAAATTTAATTTTAAAAACTTGTATTTCTAGAAGTAGTATATAATTTTAAATTACAACAAGTTGAGTTAACAGTGGTTTAAGGACCTTCTTAGCAATTGCCAAGAAATTACACCTAAAAGTGAGTTTTGTTTCAGGAATGTTCAGATGTCTCAAATGGACTTGTCAAGGTTAAAAGCGTATTTGAAGAGTTAAGAACAGTTCTTTCAATGCCTCAGTAACATTCCTCAGATGAGCCAGCCACTTAAATTCCTTAAAAGATCAATACACTACTATTAGTATTTCCTAAATATTTTAGCTTAAATAAGTTATTTGAATTCAGTATTTGAAGGACCTGACTGCAACAATTTGATTAATGCTAGAAACACTCAATTCTACAGCAATTTGATTTAGTTTAAAAAAAAAATTAAGAGGCCATAGAAAGAACATCCCCTTCTTGCTGTAGTAATCACTGAACTTGAAGTGGTCAAATACTAACAGAAATCCATTCACTACTCTCAAGATCAGTTTTCCTACTTCAAGTACCTTCATGTTTTATTGACCATTTTAAAAACCATTTCTTTACTCTTTTAACTTTCACTGTTTAATCAACTTTCCTTTTACTTGAAGAAGCTACTGACTCACATGAGGCTTACAATCAACTCTCAGCAATACAAATCACAGCTTTCCCCAGTTGATTCAAAGTCAAATTAATTGTTTTTCTTCTAGAAAACAGCCATAGAATTACAAAAAAAAAAATTCCCTATTGTGATATATTATTAATCAAACTGACTTAGGATTTTGTAAAAGTCTTATGATAGCAGCAAATATGCATTTTGAGGAAAGTCAGGGACACTGAATTACTGCAGAAATTCCCTTGAGACCACATTTCATCTCACTTTTGTGGATTTTCTTGTCATTTCTTTGCACTGAGATCTAAGATGAGTATGAAATAAAGTTAAGCATTGGAATTTTATCCATATCTGCAGAAATCACTCTATCTATCATTCACATACATCAAGCTTCAGATAATTAGGGAAAAATCATGCTAGATCACACAAGAAATCCAATCAGATTTTCAAGGTCAAATGGATAGGAAGATTTGCTTTTTCCTAATCTTTGGATTACATTCTGTACTGCTTAGCTATATGAAGCAATGACATTTCTTAGCTCAAACAGTAAACAAACATGTGATTAAAGCTTCCCATAATGCTAGAGATGAAAATCCCATGTTCTCAGACTGAAGATGCAGCTAATGCAACAGCCCTGGAATTTAACTAGATGAAGTAATAACTGCATGGATTATTTTTTTTTCTTTATATTTAATCATAGCAGAGAGATCTAAGCAATGATTACCGAGTTAATTCACTGAATAACATTGCTAGATACATCAGATAATGACAAAGTAGAATTGTTCCACGTTAATCTTTAGGTAGAATTAATCTTGCTGGGGCAGAACTACAAGCCAGGATTGCAGCTCCCTCTAAGCCAATATAAATACTTGTGTTCAATGTAGAGCAAAGTGATGCTTTGTGTCTGCAGTAAATCAATATAATCAATGTAAGATCAAATGTCAAACTGAAAGTAAAGAAATGTTTATTGTATTTTTCCTTAATACATTTCCTGAACTCAAGAATCAGGAGAAACAGGAACCAAGCAAATTTGTTAAGTCCTTAAACATTTGCCTTTTTCATCAGATTCAGAAGCCTTCTCAGACATCTTAGTAAGTGCAAATAATTTCATGTTATTTTTTCCACTTTAGATAGAATACACGAAGACTCTAAGGCTCAAACTCGAGGACATCCAAATGATCATGGCCTCAGACAACAGTGTTGACAGAACTGCACTGCAATTTCACTAGATATCTTTAGTATCTAGTGATCTTTAGTTTAGGAAACTACTGTTTCCACATTAAATTTGTAAATGAAATTACTGTAAGAACATTAACCTTTATAAATACTCCTAAATAACGCCTGACTGAAATACACTGAAGTAGTTTTGAAAATTGCTAACACTATACAACAGCAGCAGTATATTTTTGCTTTATTTGCACAATTCCAATTTTAGTAGCTTGTAGTTAAGAGAACAAAACATAAAAATGTATACCAAGTCAACCAAACAAGTTTGTTATACAACTACTGAAGCATGCCCCAACAACATTTCTCAGTAAATTCTCAAGACTTCATAATTAACTCGGAAAACACACACTACTTTCAGTTCAGAAAACTCTTAGGAAAAATTCATGGCTGTGGAAGTATCATTATATACTTTCCCTGTCCTTTTACTTCTTGAAATAAAACTCTGCTACTGACCATTACTGGAGATACAACACTGAGCTAGATTGATACCTTGTCTGACAGTACAATTCCTTACTGTTTCACATTAGAAAAAATAAAGTGATGGCTTTATTATAAAGTTTGGGTTCAGATTTTAAAAAGACCTTCAAGGAGCACACTAAGCTTTGACAAGAGACAGGATTCCAGAGGAGGCAGCAACCAGAAGTCAGTTGTAGCAGAATTTCAGAACAAAACCTGTTTTTCCTAAATGGAGGAAAAAACATGGACAATATTGCTTCAGTTTCCTCTATCATTCTACAAACCTTCCAGTTCAGAGTATCAGTAGGTACTTTTCACTGAATTTCACAAATTTTTGAGTTGGAAGGGACCATATAGATCTTGTACCATGCGTAAAGTTCTCTAGCATTCTGTACTTCTTCCTGTTGGAAGTTTTTCATTATGGCAAAATCCATACATGTATCTCTGAAGGCACAAATTTAAGCACACCTGTTCTGAAAACAATGGCAGTTACAACTTTTGTAATGAAGCCAAGCCATAGAAAGTCTGCTTTGCTGGATGTCAATTTAATGCTTACATTCCTTCCATGACTTGTTTTACTAAACCCAAAGAGCAGTATTATAGGATGAATTCATCAGTAGTTCTAGTTTTAATGTGATTAAGTTGTCATCAACATTAGTGTCATAATAAAACTGTCTTAACTGCGCTTCAGATTACACATCTTACACTAGACTCCTTCATTTCCTCCCCACTAATGGGGCAAACTAAGGTTATCTGAAACAGTATCTCTACAAAAAGGATTTCTTGTCTTCTCAGATGAAAATGCAAAATGAACTTGAATTATTATCAACACACTAAGGCTTTAATACACTTCAAAAGGCTGAGCTAAACCCCACAGGCTTCCATAAGGCAGCCTCCAAAAGACCTACCACTTACTCTACCTGCCCTCTTGGTCAGTGTGAATCATAGCACGGTTCAGATGGGAAGGAACCTTAAAGATTATTAAGTTCCAAACCTCCCAACACAGGCAGGGACACCTTCCACTAGACCAGGCTGCCTGAAGTCCCATCCAACCTGGCCATGAACACCTCCAGGGATAGGGCATCCACAGCTTCTCCGGGCGACCTGTTTTTCAGTGACTCACCACCCTCACAAGAAAGAATTTCTTCCTAATACCTAATCTGAATCTCCCCTCTTTCAGTTTAAACCCATTACCCCTCAACCTATCACTCCATGCCCTGAAAGAGTCCCTCCCCATCTCTTGTACACCCCTTTCAGGTACTGGAAGGCTTTTATAAGGTCTCCCCAGAGCCTTCTCTTCCCCAGGCTGAAGATGGATTACCCTCCCAAATTTTGCACTGAACAGAAGAGGTACTCGAAAGCAGTATCTTAAATGATGTGTAGCTTGTTTATTCACAAGAGATGTAGAATTCCTCAGTTTGAGTTCTATGTAGCATCCCATTCCCCCAGAAAAACACACAATTAAGACAGCAGCAACTAAACATTTTCTGATAAGTAAATGCTTGGACAAACATCCTTTGTTCCACCCATAGTTTGTTGTTTTTTTTTTCCAAAAGCAAATACTGATTAGTGTATCTTCATGAAAAAGGCAGTTTGGAGAACTAAAGTTACCAAGCACATTAAACAAAAATAGCCTCAAAAATCTTGAAATAAGGAGCTAAGTGTATATGGAATAGCTGCATCTAGATCCATCCCAAAAGGATCTATAAGGCTTAAGATCAAAGATGTAATAAAATTTTCGATTTTTAATATAGCTGTTCTATTTCTGCATACTCCCCCATTCCTCCATGAACCTCAGAAAATTCCATGTATCCTCAGCCATCATTTTGACACTTTAAAAAAGCCTTCTTAAAAATCAATAATTTAGCCTCCAAAATAGGTCCTAATTCTGAACTGGCATGAAAAGTAATACATGTAGCGCTGAATTGTACAGAAAAACAAGAATTTGTTTCAAATGCACATTACAACAGTTGAATTCAGAATAACTGCCTTTTATAAGTTACCTTAATTTTGTAGAAGCAGCTGACAATGAATCTAATTTGAATTTACAATAAAATAAGTGGTTCATGCTAGAATGATGCCTACACCACTCAGCATACTCAAATTAATAATAATAACCCTGTTGAAGGACTTAAACCAATCTTTATTTAAATTGCATTCCCAGGCATTGTAAGTTCCATTTTCCAGTCTGAGTACTACTGTCTGCACTGATCTGAAAACACATTTCAGTCACCAATATGACAAATATTTTGAATAGAGATTTTTAAGCAATTCAAAAATAATTGAACACCTATTACCTTCACATCAAAAATGACTACACTAAAGTTTGATTAATATTAGCAATAAAATAGAAAGTACCACATGAGAAACCATCAAAAATAACATTTAAGATATGAACAGATGTTCAGTC
The DNA here is from genome assembly GCA_004320125.1 of Scolopax mira. Classification (NCBI taxonomy): domain Eukaryota; kingdom Metazoa; phylum Chordata; class Aves; order Charadriiformes; family Scolopacidae; genus Scolopax; species Scolopax mira. The sequence goes on along the minus strand of BJBW01004650.1, from coordinate 94,899 downwards.
TTGCTCAGGAAAAAAAAAAAACACAAAATGCTTCAGTCCCATATACCCACCCTACTGGAAATTTTTCTCATAGTGAAGGGAGTTTCTAAACTTATAACAGAGTGCTAAAATTTCATATATGGTTTACCTACAGTTGACAATTTGCTTTAAACATGAATGGTTGTGCATTAGCACAGTAATGAACCTACTAACTGCAAAAACGTCAACTAATTTTCACCACAACTTAAAAATAAAAAATTCTAAAGACAACGTATGTATGTGGAAAAACAGCATTCTACAATCAAGGACGAACAACATCCTACAGTCAAGTGCTTTAAACTTGGATGCTGCATCCCATCAGGATGAAGACACCTGACTTCCCCTGTTCCTCCAGGACACCTACCCTTGCTGCCTAAATACTGGAAAAAGCATTGGCTTTTCTCCTGCTTTGAACAAGAGACTGGACATTCAAAGGTTTCTTAAAACCTCAGGCATTCTGTGATTCTTCCTATAAAGGGGCCCATGCTTGTCTTTACTTGCTGTATCTACTGAGCAACAGCCTACAGATAACACTAGTCTCTTTCTGCAAATATTTCTTCTAGTCTTCCATGACAGACCACAAGAAGTCCCCAAGCCCCAAAGGCAAAGCTCTGGAAGCCCTCTAATCTATTTAGATGGTATGATAGGAACAAAATGGATGAGTCAGCTTTAAGTAGTTTGCTCAAAAAGCAGTATGTGCAAATATGACAACTGGCAGTGGAGATAGAAAGCTACTTCAAATGTAGCTTTAGAAAGCTACAAAGAATGTAGCTTTGAAATGTCAATCTACAACTTTCTATTTCAGAAGGAGATCCAACATAAAGATGATCTTGCATTACTTGGGGCATAGGTTTTACACAAAAGGAAGCCAACATTTTATCAAGCGCTCTTACAAAAAGCTGATCCATCTTTTTCATGTATATGTATATGTATGAACACAATCAGACCTTACCCAAGATTTAACTTATCTTGATGAGTCACCAAGAAGCATCTATATCCTTTCTTCCTAATGTGCATAGCACTAGTCAATAAGCTTTCTACAATACATCTAACAACTTTCACAGGAAGGAAAAACATAATTCAGATCTCATTTAAAAATGGATTATGACCTGCAGTTCTTCACATTATCACTGTTTAAACTATTGCCAAGTTTAAACACTACCCATAGCATATCCAGTTATCAAACTCTAAAGCAGACTTTTGCACTATTACAGACCTTATTTAAAAATTTTTAGGGCACTAGCAAAGACATTGCAGCCTAAAAATCTGCCAACAAATTCAAACAAACAATTTAAGTCTGGAAGATACCTGCACTACACCAAAACACATAAGTTACATGAAATATGGGGATGGCAGATAATTGATAGTTATGAAAGTGCATGCTGTTTACCTAGTATTATCCAAGATTTATCCAGCTATCAGCAAAACAAAGTAGTGTTATCTTCCCCTATTTATCTAAAAAAGTCGTCTTTTAGCAACTCTAGAGCTTTGTCAGCACCCTCCATCCCAACTGGCAGGTACAGCCTCACACTGACAGCCCTTAATTCAGTAAGGTGTCATCCTATTGACAAATCCTAGCAAAACAATTCACACCTGTAAGATACAATTTTCTTAAACACTAAATCAGATATTTCAGAAAACATTCAAAGCACTGAGGGAACTGTCTGATGTCATTGACAAGTCACTTTTTGAAAGGTCATGGTCATCAGGGAATGTTCTTGATGACTGAGGCAAAGTAAGTTCAGTCCTATCTTCAAGAGCAAGGAAGATGATCTAAGGAACAACACAACAGTAAGTTATCTTAGATCCTTGGAAGGTGATGCAATAAACAGCCCTGGAAAGCCATTCCCAAGCATATGAAGGACAAGGTGACTGAGTAGTCCACATGGACTTATGACAGAAGTCACACCATACCAAACAGAGCCTTCAACAATATGAGTACCTCTGCATCAACCTGACCTCCACAGAGAAGACAAAAGCAGCTGATGTTGTCATTCTCATGTGTACTAGGGCTTCTGATACTGTCTCCCATATCCTCATGTACACTGAGGAGGCACAGGCTAGAGAAATGGACTGAAAATAGACCCCCCTGGACCAGAGGGTTGTGATTAGTGGCATCACAACCAGACCGGCTGGGGCCAGACACTCATGGTGCACTCCAAGGGTCAGCACCATTTAACATCAACAACTTGTTGTTGATGATGGGATGGAGTGCAGCTTCAACTTTACAGGGAGAAACTGTTCCAACACCAGAGGGCTGCAATGATGCTCAGAAGTACCTTGACAAGCTGGAGAAAAAGAGGCAGACAGGAATCTCATTTAGTTAATAGGAAAGTGCAAAGTCCTGTCCCTGTGGAGGTCTAACTCCACACACCAGAACAGACTGTCAATCAAATAGCTAGAAGCACTAGCCAGGAACTTATGCATGAAGGCCACCTTCACCCTGGGCTACATTAGAACAGCACGGCCAATAATTGAAAGGTGGTGACCCTTCCTCTCTACTCAGCACTGGTGCAAGTTTAAGCTACTTGTTTCATTTCTGCTGCTTTACCAAAGAGTTTTGAAAGAATTTTTAAAAGGATTTTTTCCATCTTTGATATTTTTAAAGAATATTAGTTCTAGTGAATTTTATCCCCAGCTCAAGATGTACTTCTCATGAAATAGTAAGCCAAGACAGACATGACTTGTTACCTAAAAGCATGCTAGATTTTCATGCTGCATCATAGGATTATATATGCTCAAATAATCCAGAGAAACAGATTTGCACTGATCAGTGTGCCACAGTGCATTGCCACCCCTCTCCACAGCCCCACCATTGCTTGCTGTGGCTAGGAGTGTAAATCTTCCAAAATTACATATCCCAGAACACCATGTTACCTCAAATGTAGTTTTCTGGCCAATAAAAACTTGTCATTGCTCATATTTCACTCAGTGTAAGGGAAAGGAACAGAGACAATGCTATCACAAGTACCTGTAATGCACCTAAATTCATACACTGAATTCAGTGAAACTCAACACTAACCACTGACAGGGTTTAGAAAACTCATACCCGCTGGATCCAACATCACCATTACCAACAAGCATCATCTCACTCCTACTACAGAAATTGAGAAACACATCTTTATGTTCTGTGATACTATACCAGTCAAGTGAACTAGGAAAGTGATTTTTTTTTTTTTTACAGGCTCCAAAGCAGTGGTAGCATTAACTACTGAAAACTAAAGTGTATGCTGAAGTAACTTTCATGCATATCTGTGTTTAATCACCTTACTGTTCATAGTTTTCTCAGTTTGTTGATTCTAAGACAAGTTTCCTGGCCCTTTGATATAAATTGCTCTGAGATTTCATGTCTGCAGCTTTGTTAAATAAAGCACAAACTATTGATATGCAACTGAAGAGGTGAACTTGTAGAGAAAGAACATGAAACCATAGGTGAATGAAGGGACATAACATTGGTGATGGGTTGCATTTTATATCCATGAAACAAGTATAGCTCAAGAATTTGGAAAATGCTTTCACAATACTTATGAAAAAGGTAACAACCCAAAGATTTATGTAGTGTAGTCCACAACAACCCCAGCATTTGTATATTGTAGCCCACAGATGTATGAAACAGATCTAAGGAAGATAGTTGTTGCACATAGAAGACAGGGGACTAATTCCAACACTATTCCCGGTGATGATTGTGTTAAGAAACTTCTTGTTTGAGTAATTCCTATATTTACTAGTTTAAATAGCAAATTTTAGTAGATTTCTACACATTTAGAATAGAATACAACTACTAGAAAGTATCACACACACACGGCAGGCTACATCTTTAAGAGCAAAATAATTCACAACCAAGGAATTACACTTACATTCAAGCTGAGACACCAAAGCCAAACTGGTCACTGATACCAGCAGTGCTGGGAAAAACGCTATGAAACACAGACACCTTCATAATACTGTGTATTTAAATTTCTGCCCCTTCACCACTTCTGTTTGACAAGAAACAGCAAAAATACACATCAAGAACCTGAAGTGCCATTACTACAGGGAAGGAAGTTTTTATGTCCCTGTTTCCAGAAGTGAAGCATCTGGTTACCTTCCAGATCTAACAGAGGACAAAGGAGATGCATTTAAAATCCAGTTAAGAAAATTAGGGTCTGGGTGCCCAAAGGATGAAGGCCAGTCGAGACAAAGCAATAACTATTCAATATGGTAGATTGTTCTATTACTTCTTGATACTAGAGAGAAGTAAAACATGAAATTGCATTTGGGAAGAACAAAAGAGCAAAACAGCAGTTGCACTGGATTCTTACAGTCTCATGAATGGTTCACATGTATAGTAAGTTTCAAATCTCACTACTCCTCCTCAATTCATTGATTTTAGAGCAAGTGCAGGAATGACTTGCCTAATTATAAACAGAATAACCTTCTAAAATGCTGGTATTTTCTACTTCACATAAACCCAAAACCAAAAGTGCTTAACTGAACATAAAAAGATGCAGCTGCCCACTAATAATAAAACTGGAAAGAACATTTTACAAGGGAAAAGTTAAATGCTTCCTCAAACCATCAGGAGAAACGCAGGCACCAACACCCCTACCAAATTTGACATGAGGTTTCAAAGACTCAATTATCAGTGTTTCACAGAGCAAGAAGACACCAGAAATGCCAGAACAAGTTTTTGCTGAATATAATGGAAGTACATTCCTTTCTTTTCCATAGTATCCCTTTCTGGAGCAATACACAACAAATTTAACAGGTTAATATTCCAATTTACTGTAGCTGTATCTTAAATGTGAACAATATTAAATTATCAGAAAAAGGTGCAAATGAGGAAAAGCTTTTTTCATTAAATTCATACAGCTTTTATTTTGGCCTTGCATAATAATTGTCTATTGGCAGTACCTCTTGACAAGAAGCAAGGGATTAACTACATAGCCAGCCAGGAGCATCTATTCTCTTTAATCTATTTTTCTGAAGGGGCCATCTGCTCTTATTTCTACATTTCGTAGCTTTTTTATGGCCTGAAATTGCCATTCACTACTCTGTTAGTATTTCAATTAGTTACGTGTAAAAATTTCTCCCATATCAAGATAGCTGTCTGGAGAATGAAATACTGCAAGGTGAAGAGGGAAAAATGGGTTATTACCAAAAGCTGATTGACTATAATTAGCTGATTGACTCAAATAGCTAATTAGTCATCTACAAAATGGAGGGGAAAATAATGCTCTAACATTTGTTTTATTACAACACAGCTTGACATCCCTTACTGACAAATACATACAGCCACATTTTAAGATGCTGAATCTGAATAAAAGGACTGTTTGCTTTTTGTATTCTTCACACTCAGTTCTTTTCAGATGACTCTGCAGAAAAGCTTCAAGTCTTTTCTTTGATAACAGCACCAAAACCTTCCAAATGAGGTGCCCAAAAATACCTCATAGAAATGCTGACAAGACATACCTATGTGATTAGCACCACTTGGAGACTTATAAATAATGAATAGCTACCCTGAAAAATTTACTCACTACAAACTACTGGTTTGAGCTCTAGCAAGGTACTACTCGTATACAATAATATCAAGTTAAGCAAGGAATTCTGAAAGGACTGTACAGAATGAAGCCTATAGTTTTATGTCCTACTCCATTCAAGTGGAAAAGTACTTCTGATACATTTTTTTTTCCTATTTCACTGTTTTCCCCAGCAGAAACACCAAGCAGGAGGCTACCCAGCAAGGCGAGATTTGAGTTAGTGTCCAGAGCAGCTAACTTCTCAGTATCTTCTTCAAACAAGCCATAACAGGTAGCCTTCTAGCCCAGACAACCAGCCATTGAAAGCTTTAGTCATTGCTTTGAGCACACAGATAAAATAAGGGATCAGTGCCTTAAGGACCTACAAGTTACTCGGGGGCAGAAAATACACTGCTAGCAGAATGCTCAGCATATCACTGAAGTCTAAAGAAACTAGGATCTACTAGTTAAGAAAGCAAATCACATTTTCTTCTATCAGTGGCATTAATTTCAAATGGATAATTTGTCTAGAGCTCTTCACAGGGCTGATCTCAGAGCTAGCTACTTGCCACTTACATGATAATGAAACACACATCAGCAATTTTAATTAACCTTATGTTGAACTACCAAACAAGGACTATTATTTCAGGAGATCTGTAAATTCTGTAAGGGAATCTATAAACAAATCATTTATGAATAACACTATGGTAGTGCCACCTCACTCTCTATTTAATCAGTGATGATAAAGTGATATTAGGAAGAAATTCTTTCCTGTGAGGGTCGTGAGACACTGGCCCAGGTTGCCCAGAGATGCTGGGGCTGCCCCATCCCTGGAAGTGTTCAAGGCCAGGCTGGATGAGGCTTTG
>BJBW01004650.1:0-88483 GCA_004320125.1 Scolopax mira | reverse complement strand
GATTCTCAGAGCTTCGAGTTTTAAAGTCTGGCAAAGTATTTCTTTTAAAATTTGATTCAACACTTATCAAATTGGACAAACTGACTGATGGATGGACTAAGTCTTACTACTTAAAGCATACATCAAGAGAACAGCACAGGCCAAAGCTATTTCAGCTCTCATCCACACCTCAATCGTACTTGGAAGCCCTGTGTCCAAAGATAAGGTAGTTCTATTACAGCCACATTTCATCTATATTTGAGCCTAAGCTTGTCATCGAGGTATGAGCAGTAAAGCAAAATACCTATGAGATGGCCTGTAACCAATGCTAATTTCCAACAGGCTAATCACTAATTAAAGCCTTCCCTACCTTGGGCATCAAGTTTTTATATTCTGATAGTGAAGCTGTGTGAAAAGCGATGCTGACAATGATTCTGCCATCTCCACCGAATATCGGCTTTCAGCAGAGACCTGCGTTTCAGCAAGCGACAGCACACGTCTGTCTGGCTGCAAGAATTATTGTGACAAGCGAAGACCCCGGTACCCAGAACCCAAGCGCCCCTTCCCCGCCGGTAGAGCTGACCCCCCCCCCCCCCCCGTCCCTCCCCGCCCCGTCCCTCCCGGGGAGCCCCAGCCGGGCCGGACACCGGCTCCCCCTGCTGGCAGCGCGCCGGTACTGCGGGTACCGCACCGCCCGCAAAGCTGCCGCACGGCATGTGAAATCATCCCAAAAAAAATAAAAACAGCCGATGAAGCCCTTGGGGACAAGCTCCACCCAAAATTAAAAACAGCAGGATGATTTCTCTAACATTAAGTGACCCACTGCTAATGCAATGGGGTTTCCCGACAGAGATAGCATCCAAAAGCCTTCCCAAGTTCTACCTTCAAAAATTTGGCATCACTTAATCACCATTAAGATGCTCTGTTTGTAAGTACAGGAAAACCCCTTGTGAAATAATTCTGCTCTTTCCAGAGCATGCTCATATTAATACTTCAAAATTACCAGAGACGCTCAAGTTCACAGAGAAAATGCTGGAATAAATCTTAAAAGATCATTAATTCCTCACAAGCATTTATATGACTACACTTATGTCATTCCCAACATTTGTTCCACATGGTATTAACAGGCTTCTGTGAGCATTCCAAGTGTCTGCAGAAAAAAAAAAAATACCCAAGGAACAGATACAGTAAGCTTCAAAAACATGATAAATCTTCTGTTGTATGCTTTTATACACCAGGCCAATAAAAAACTAATCATTTTTCCAGACCATGGATGCATGGTGTAATAAAAAGGTCAAGGGTATATGATAAGTGAAAAGAATCTTTAGGACCAATTTGTGTTACCCAAGACAAATTGGAGCACAGTAGTCCTTCCCAGTTTTAAGATCTGGTACTAAGGTGCCACATTTCACCTTGCAGACAGGTGTCCTGGGATACCCATTAGCATCTCTCTAGAGAAGCAGCAAGCATTACCTAAAGGTTGCAGTGGTTATCTTTAGCTGGCTGCTGTGAAGCAGACAAAATCCTCCACACATCAGGATTTAAGCAGACAAACCGAGTCAAATCATCAAGAGGAAACTTTACTTTGAACATCAACTCCACCTATCACTAAAAAAAAAACCCACAAAACATTTTGGGGAACCTCTGTAAGGAAGACAAAAGTCACCATGACACTACCTTCTTCCTTGAAATTAGGACTTCTTGATCCTGAAAACAGCTGGAAGAAGGCGTGAAACAGATAATTAAAGTGAAAAAAAACCCACTAGGCCTTTGAGCTTCCATGACTGTACAAACAGACCAAAAATATCTTACTCAAACTATGTGAAGGCAAGTCTAGGAAAAAAAAAAAATCTTTTTCCTTCAAACTCAGGGAAGGATGTAAGGTACAGTTAATAATCAGAAAAAAAAAAATGAGTACTTTAGTGCCTACAACAGTGCTTCACTAACACATCTAGTTGACCACCTCTAGTTAATTAGGACACTGATCAAAAGGAACCAGGAACAACAACTTTGTCCTTTATCAATAACTGGAAAAGGAGACACATGAAAGGAAAAATAACAGCATTAAAAGAAGTCCTTCCATTCCTACATTTTTTAAAAACATCATTATCACAAAGCAGCAGGAAACGCTGCTGACAATACAGCAAACATTTTGCTTTCAAACATCTGCTTTCCAGAGCACCATTATTGGATGATCAGAGCCAGTAAGAGGCTACAGATGCATTTACTCTCCAAGCATTCAGTGTTGGAGCTCTGACCGCAGTGTCAGAGCAACACAAGCAATTTTGATTTCTTCCTAGATTGTCTTGTCCACGAAAAGCAGTCTTCCTCCAACTATTCCTTTTTCACAATCCAAATGGATTAATAAAGTTGAAGAAAAATCAGGAAACCCTCAAAAGGATTTGCAATTTTGTATTTTCACTGCCACTACATTATACCAAGATCAGCACAGCAGCGGTTGTTATAACAAGTTTTCTTTTGGATTAAGAGCAAAAACAATAGGTTTGCTGAAATGATTTCTAATCTTTTCGGTTTCCAATTATTTTGTCAAGAAATGCTTCCTAGAAAATAAAGACCCATAAAAGAACACCTATATAGGCCAAAAAAAAGGTGAAGATTTACCAACTGCAAAAATTAAACTGACATTTGTTTGATGCCTTGCAACTTTGTTCCTGTTGGGCTGCTAGCTGAAGCCAAAAGCCTGATAAACACATCAAAATAAGAAATGGAAGGCAGCCAGCAAAACAGCAACTGGAAATGGAGACTAGGAAGGAAGGAAATCCATTTAACTTTCCAGATTCTTATTAATTTTACCTTGACAATAAGGTGAAAGGATAAAGATGACAACACAGAACAACAGAAAAATAAGTGATAAATATGACAGAGTTGAGCCCAAGCAAAGGAGTATTTTCAGACAGGATAAATGCATGAAGAATAACACATGTACTGCTCGGCTGTTGAGACATAAAACTACAGCTCTCAGCTTAACAAAAGTGTTTCTTCAGCCCACCTTTCCAGTTGCTACTCTAATTTGCTCCTTATCATAAATAGCCAGCCTATACCTACTGTATATCCCAAGTCATCACCAGTTCAGTAAAGAGTCTAACAATTTAGTAGAGATTAAGCATCCAGAAAAGCATCTTAGTTTGAATCAAAGAAGTCAAGAGATACAAAATCTACCTCTTCTTATATTTAAGAGTTAATAATCCATTGTTAAAGCACTGCGCTTTTTTTCCATTTGCACTTTTTTGGCCCGACACTTGATCACCAGTATGAAGTGTCTCTTGGCACTTTTTACCTCTGGGAAGGTAGTAAGACCCTCGAGCCACACATCTAATGATCATTCTCACAAACCAACCACATTAGCAAGAGGCCTCCTCAAGCTTGCAAAGTATTGTGCTTTATCCACGATCTTCACAATTAAGATACATGGCTTCTATACTTAAAGTGTCACAATGAAATTCTCTAGAACGTATGTCCTCATGGCCTTAGCTTAAGGCCATGAAGACACTAATTTTTTTAGCTAGTGATGAATTTGGAGCTCACACCAAGGTAGTAGTAGAGGGCTCTTAAGTCATTCCCAGAACTACTGCCACCCCTGCCATACAGATCCCATTGCACAGGTGAGAGCTCTAGAAAACCCCACTTAATCAAGATATTCCACTTGCCCAGTATAAATATTCCATCCTTTATAATTTTCTACTTGAAAAATAGTATTAATAATGTAAACACTAAGCTTGCAGGATTCCTGCAGAGCTCAGCTAAGAGCAGTCAGTTAATTCACCATAAAATATTAGGTGTGTCAGTTACCAGTTAATCTGTTTAAACATGCTTTTTACTGAATCTGCTAAATACTAATTAAAAAGTCATGCAGTACCGCACTGAATACTTTACAGAGGCTACTCAGATCTGAACTTTTATATCCAAATCAAAGCACATCTTAAGTTCTTTTGGTTTTTTTTTTTAATTAACCTAAAAGTCAGAGGAGGGGGGGAACCCAGAGGGCAGAAAGGTCACATACATAGATTTTAAGTACATGCAAGTTAAGTCAAAGAAGCCATGGGCCAGAAAGAAGCTGTGACCTTCTTTCTGAATTCTCCAGTAAATAAGTACTCAGAAGGTTAGGTTTTTAATTTGCATAGCTGGTGTCGAAAAGGATTGAAAGTGACAAACCATGTCAGTCTAAATTTGAAACCTTTAAATTCGATCTCTCTCATTGACTGCCAAAGGAAGTGTGCAAGTGAATTAGAAGTCAGCTTTAGACTAAACGTGCTCATGGGTGAGTGGCTGCAGGCTGGAGTCATGCTTCGGAGCAGATGAGCCCAGGGTGAAGTATCTATGATTATCTTCAGCTGCATTTCACAGCAGCCCTGTTAACATGACTGGAATACCTGATAAATCCCTTCCCCAGCCTTTTAAAGAGACCAAGACTGGAATCTAATTGTTAATAAGTCTTATGACTTTCCCGCTACAGTTTCACTGCAGGAAAAGCGAAGAGCCAACCGCTACAAAAATGTGAAGTTCTGAAATAAGGAAGGCTGAGACCTGAGGTACAGTCTCCGAAATATCCCTTTTTCACTTCAAGGTGTATTACTTTTCATGCTGCTTTATGAAAATAGAAACAGAATCACCATCAGCCTACCCTGATTTTATGGTGCTACTATCACACCATATCCAGTCCCATCACGGTCACCAAATTCCTCATCACACTGAGCCTGCCAAATAACTAGTTGCACCCCACAGATTTTCATGGCCTGTTGAAGTCTGATCAGAAGATAAGAGACTCCATCTAGTTAATCTCTAAGAAAGACAACATAAAGTGACCTGCTCTCTGAAAAAAAAAAAAAAAAAGAGTCTTTGTCTGAAGGACATATTACAAAGTTTACTGTTTTATTCAGAACAATAGGACTCTCCAAGTAATCTTAAAACTTAGCTTACTTCAGTTATATTTGCTTTACAAAATACTTATGACCTTCGTAAAGTGTTTTTCTTGCCTCCAAGAGCAAAGACACTTGAAACAAGTGTTGCTCATATGATTGAGACTACAATGAGAAACAAAGGAGAGTTTGAGGTTATTCTGCAATGGAGGACATGTTGACACCATTAGGGACTGGGTACAGGCAGCATCACATGTCTGTTCTGTGCCATGAAACACCCATTCTCAGAGGAAAGTGGTTGACTCAGTAGCAAACTGATTTATAGCACAACATATGCATGTCACTTCAATACATGGAGTCAAATACATGTTAGAATCGTGAAAAATGAGAGAAAAAAAATCTTGCTAAGCACTCAGAAGCCTTTACATACCAAGACATTTATTCAAAATCAGTAATATCTATAGAACCTTAATTTTTAAGTTCCTACTTCAAACATTTTCACAAAGCTATCCCTTACTTGCTAAAAAAAAAATAAAAAATCAGTTAATATAATCTACAAGGCAAAAAGTCAGTACAGTTTTACCCCACACCCCAGTCTCCCTGATATTTAGGGAGGGACTGCTCTATTTTACTACTGAACTCCCACAAGAACCAGCCAGCCCCTGCTGATGACTGGTAGTCACACAGCTCAGCAAAGCCAGCCCATGTAGAGCTAGCACATACAGCCATCTACTGATGGGAAGGCTTCTTGCTCCTGCACATCACCCTGGTGACAATCATTTTAAGGTAGCCTTGCCAATTTTAGGCATTACCTCAAATCCCCAAGTAGCTAAAATGAGCTTGTAAGGAAGAATTCCACAGGTACTGCCTGCAGAGAAATAAAAGCTGTTTGTCAGCAATGGCACTGGGACTCATAAGGATTTCAGCTGCCCTAACTTTGATTACAGAGTCCTCTCCACCTACATATTTAACATTACACAGATCAAACAAGTACCAGGCATCCGTTTTAATGTCTCCCCGTGACAAAGCAGGTCTGGTATCAACATGTTTTATTTACAGATAGCTTCTTCCACCTGCAATTTCACATACTTTATCCAGCATTCACAAAATATTTGCAATATGCACATAGATGTGAAAGAAGGCAATGAAGATAACATAACTCTTCTCTTACAGATCTTTTTTTTTTTTTTTACAGCATCACTCATGAACTAAGTTATAAAAATCAGTATTGCATTCGCACATTTACATAAAACCCCACATGCAAACAGAGTCAGCCTTCAAAATAAAGGTCTCAATGTTTAGAAACTGCTCACTGCTTTGCCATGATAAACAAAAAGAACCATCCAAATTTCAGAACAAACATCACTTTCACATACAGAAATATTTTTCAGATTTTGCATAAAGATGAGTACCTGAGAGCTGTCAATAGGAAAACACAAATACACATGTACTAAATTCTTGCTTCTTCAAAGAACCTCATCTTTCCTAAAGTTCTTCAATTACAGAACTTATAATAACTGGATATAATGTTCCAGTTCCCATTGTCTGTACCAGCTAAAAATTAATCCTATTAGCATGGTCACCTTATTATACATGCAAAGTAAGCCTGTTTCCAATCTATAACGTTTAAAGGTTTACAAGAAAAAAATATCCATTTTTAGGAAGGCTTATTGTTAAAGTACACAAGGAAATCATCTTAATTATAGCAGAGGGTGTAGTCAAATCTCCTGTTCTAAAAATGTAAGGAGCAGCTGAACATTTCAGTGACCATTTAAAGCTAAATTTAAACAATAGGTCTTATATCTGTGCTCCAAAGAGACAAGTCAAGTACTTGAGCGGAGTTTTCAACAAGAAAAATCCACACTTCCATGTACTATTCAGGAACAATGAAGGATACTCAACTTCAATTTTAGTGCTTTCAAAACACCTTAAAAAAGGTTTTGTTAGGGCAAGAAGAGATGCCAGCATCTCTTAACTCTGAAACACAGATTAATAATATTGCCCAGGAAAGTATTCTTGCAGCATTCTACTTATCTCCACATTGTTCTTTTTCAACCAAAAGGCCATCCTGGAACTCTAAAAGCAGTCAATCTCCACTTTTCTCCTGTATCATTTAAAATTATGTAATTTGTGTGTAACCAAATTATAATTTGTAATTATAAGCAAAATATGCAAATGCGTCCACTTCTATTTGAGAACTATAATTAACAGATTTTGGAAGTCTAGATACAGGACTTTTCAGTAGAAGCCAATTTTCAACATGGTTGGAAATTTGTTAGCAGTTCAGCTCTTGTGTCTACACAGTCAACACAATTCAATGCCTTCAGCATCTTGGAGGGATTTATCAACTCCATTATACAATTCTTACAAGTCAGTCTTCAGTTCCTGAAGATATTTGGCTGATCTACAGGATTTCAGTTTCAGTAGTATTTCAGTTACTGTCTGTATTATGACATCAAAATGCTATTACATAATTAAGCTGGTTATTTTAAGCACTTAAAACCTTTGCTAAGACACACATACCTAGGAGAAGCTGAACTGAGAAACAGGTTTCACTTTAAGTTGGAAAGCTAAACAAATCCTGTTAAAATTAGACAAGCTACTTCATTTGCCTGCTCACCAATCATAAAGAACTCAGTGGACCTGACACAAAGTACAAGACTAAACTATAACATACATTACCACTAATATTTCATTTTATTGAACTGCACAGAATTGTTACCATTCAGAAGAAAAAACAGTCAATGACAAAGTGCCATAACAGGATGGGTTTGTAAAACATCTTCTCTTACATTTCCCACTTGTATAATACAGTCACTTCATCTTACTTGCTTCTTTGGTCACTCTACAGCTGCCCAAAATCTTTTACATAGATACTATGCAAATTTGCTTTTTAAAACACAGTTAGCCAGTTTGCAGTCACGCTCCTTAATCTCTTTCCACTTATCTCCAACAAGTGAAGTAACTTCAGTTTTAATGCAAGACTTTAGTTTCAAAGTAAAAAAAAAACTAGAAACATACTAGATTAAAGACATTAGATTCACATCCACCTACATTCATTTTTTCACTGACAGTATTTTTTAGCAGTACATATACATGCAGATACCAAGTATTGCATGATAAAAGCAGGCAGAAGTTTGTCTGTCCTCTAATTTCTCCTTTCGATGAGAGCCTCAAAAAACTATCATGTCTCAAAAAAGTCAGTTTTGATAACAGCCAGACATCTACTTCCATAAAGACTGTTCATAAAATAGTGAGTCACATGCTCCTGTAACTTCCAGAAATAATTTATATATGCAAAAAATTATTCTTCCTTCACTACCTAGAGAACTTTCCTAATTTACAGCCTTGAATTCTCAGCTATCAAGCTAAATTTTAACAACATTTACAGCATACACCACAAATATATATTTATTAACATAGTTCTTCTCCCACTATCAACAGTAGTATTTTTTATAAAGTTAGGAAAAATATGCAAAATACCAACCATCCAAAGGCATGCAGCTAGAAATCACATGGCACATGCATTCCACAGCTGAACACTGACAGCTACTCCTAAGTCCAGAGTATTTCAGACAATAGTTGACTCTCCTTCTGATTTAGAGATAAGCATTTGCAGTTCACTACACATCAAAAGCAACAACAAAGCATTAATAGGAGCCACACTGATTTAAACCTATTCCTGACATAGGAAATACATAACATAGTTCCGTAAGCACTTCAATTAAAGCCAATTATCATTCCAGCTGTCATTACATTATATTAGAAGTTCAGTTTAACATTTCACTTCACCAGCCCAAACACTATATCAAGTATTTGCCTCTCCAGAGCTGCACTGAAGTCACCTGCCAATTATGCAGTACTTCAAAGTTTACATTAGATCATATTGTCAGCCCCATAGAATTACTTTTCTATTCTGCATTTGTACCATTGAAACAAAGAGCCAGCACTTTAAAGCACATCTGACATCTCAGATGCAGAAGGGGTAGGAATCATTTATTTGGAGTTATATAATTGCAAAAGAAAACATGCGGTGGTGTTATTAAAAGATTCACCAAAATGTATCATTGCTTCCTTAATATTTTAGTTACAGAGCCAGAAGTTCCTTGGAAAGGGGATAGAATGTAGGCTCCTTTTTTTAAAATACTCAGGCATACATAAGCGATAAGCTATTTGTTGTTCAGAAATAGATCGGCAGGACAAAAAAAAAAGGGGGGGAAAAAACTTTCGGGGCTTTTACCGGACGGGAAAGCCCGAGCAGAGCACAGAAGACACAAGCTGCTCTACACAACATTTCTGCCCGGCAAATAGCGCGTACAGCCGGGCAGTGAGCGATGATGATGCCTTGGCCGCCGTAAGAGAAAAAAAACACCCGGGAAAGAGACGACATGTGGGGGAGGCGGCCCCGCAACGCCGCCGATGCCCCCGGAGCGGCCTTGGAAGGCGGGCAGGGGCGGACGGAGCCCACCAGCCCGGGCAGCGGCCGCCGGGGGCCGGGCAGAGCCCCCCGACGCCTCTCCGCAGCCCAAGGGGGGAAGGGGGCTGAGCGGCGGGAGCCTGAAGACACACACACACAAAGCACCCCAGGGAGCGGTGCAAAGCCAAGAGTCACCCCCTCACTGACCGGCCCTCACCTTGGTTAACCAGCCGCAGGGCGTGGGTGAAGGACGGGTCCAGCGAGTCCTTCTCCGCCATCAGCTCGGGCAGGTACTTCTCGTCCATGGCGGCGGCAGCGGCGGCCTGGAGCGGCGGCGGAGCCGGAGCGCCGGGTGCCCTCTCGGGGAAGGGGGTAGCGACGGGTCGAGTCCCAGTCCCAGGCGACGGTAAATCCTCGGAAGCAGCGCTTCCCGCTGGCCGCCTCCCGCCCGGGGCTGCGGGGACGCATCCAGAGGGAAGCGCCGCAAGCCTCCGGCCGGGAGGCGGGAAGGAAAGGAGTGCGGGCTGGGGGGACGACCCCCCCCGTCGCCAACACCGGACAAGGGACGCGGAGAAATCCCTCTGCGGAAGCGCACGGGGAAAGGGGGAGAATAGGAAGAGACGCGCCCCAGAAGCCGCTGAACCACTCAGGACCCCCAGCACACAGGCACGGAGACAACCAGGGACCGTGTGAGGCAACTATCACTTAACACAGCCCCACACGTCTAACGGCGCTACGCCGACTGACCGGCCGAGCCCCCGAGTGCCAGGTTTAAATATCTCTGATGAGACCACGCCCCCTGGCCGTCCATAAGTCCCGCCCACTGCACATCCAGCCCCGCCCCAAGGAGATGCTCCTCCCCCCTCGACTCCGCCCAATGGGTGGTGATAGTCGAGCCCCCTGCTCTGCCGTCCCGCCTACTCCACTGACGACTCCCATTGAGTGGCGCAGCTTGTCAGTCAAGCCCTGGCGACAGCCTCCGATTGGTGGTCGCGCTTTCCTTTCCCCGCCCCGCCGGCGGGTGGGCGCGGCGCTGAGGTAACGCGCGCAGAGTGGCTTCTGAGGGGGAGCGGGGCTGGCGGCGGGTGGGTGCGAATAGTCGGAGAGAGGCTTTCTTGTTAAAACCTTCAGCTGACCCTCTCTGGAGGGGCGAACTGGTGCTGTGTTCCTCCGGAAGCCCGCAGGTGCCTCGACAGACGGTCGCCCTACCGGCGCCAGCGGATCTGCGGTCGTTCGGCCTGCGGTAGCTCCCTGAGGGGAGAGCTGCAGCGAGGCGAGGGGCGAAAGGAGCCGCCTGGGGCTTCCAGCCACCCCCCAGCCCAGTCATCTCCTCAGGATGCTCTCCCCGGGCTTACAGGGGGTGTGAGAGGGGCTCGGGGGAGCCCGGAGAGCGTCCTCACCCTCCTTTTAAAAGCTCAAGGGAAAGGGAAACGAAGAAAGGCAAGACTATTTTTTAAAGGAGTAAAACCGCGGGTTCAACTTATTTTCCTCCCCCAGCAACAATGCTCTTAATTTCTCCAGCATTTTTTTACTTGAGCCCCGAGTAATAAAAAGCAGTTCATAAATAGTAGCCAGAAAAATCTTACTTCTGCTGAATTCCACCAATAGGTTATTGTAAGCGTGCTTGTGGTTCAATAGCAGCCTATTTTACAGGAAAGAGAAGCAAAGTTTAAGAGCCCTTGCTCAAGCCTATTTTCCTATTTTTTCAGTGGATACACTTGGTATATTAGATTATTATTCTCTTTGATCTTCAGCTTTGAGGCTTTACATAGCTTCCTCATTAGACCATAGGTGTTTCATCAATTAATCTTTGGTGACAAAAGCCCAAAGGAAGCAAGACCAACTGTCCTCTGTAACAGAGCATGAGGAAAATTACTTACTGAAGACAAAATCATAATGCTAAAGTAACATCTTCCTCTCAGTTGGTTTTAAACCAACACTTATTGGAATGTCGATAAAAAACTTTTAAGTGACAAGCTAAAGTTAAAAGAACACTGGAAATATTCTTACCTCTGTGAATCAAATAATCACACGTTTGCTTTTGTATTTTGGAGAGAAAAAAAAAAAAAAAACAACAAACAGTTTGCAATATATCTTAGTCCTATCCTTGCAAGATGGGGAGGAAAAAAGGCTAGCATGAGAAATCACTCAAAGCTTGGAAGTAGAGGTTAAGGCTTCCTTCTCAGCCTTACATATGCTCTTTCACCCTTAAAACAGAAAGACCATATATTGAAGTATCTTCTTTTTGTATTTTACAGACTGGAATATTTCATAAGCCAATGTCTGATATGTTAGAATATGAAGTATACTTGATTTACATTCTTGCTGCAACAGTTCCAAATAAATCTTGACCCAGGAGTAACAGAAAGAAATCCACAAAGTTATAGTTTAAAAATTCTCCAGCACGACATCACGCTTGATGGATACAGCAAAAACATACCAGGAACTAGGAGAAGTTGGATTACAATGAATGTTTTCTTTCAACCTTCTACATACATCTTCTATATAAAACTAGTGAAATGCAGCCATCTGTTGCAAAACAGGCAGACACATGCAACTTTGACACTGAGCAATATGTAGGAGTGTAATCTTTATTGAATGACCTGGAGCAAAATAATCCCTATCTTTGCCAGGAAAGCCAAAAATGTATTAAAGTTCCTCAGACAGAAAGATAGCTGAAAGATAGCTATATTATTACAAATGGTGTAAAACACAATATACCTTTCTTGGCAAGAGTCACGTTCTCCCTGGTAACTGATTAAATAATCATTTGGTGTTTTAAGAAACCACAGTATTTCTTCCTGAATTACACCAATTCCCTCTGGCCTACAACTGAGAGAGACTTACTGAATGTCTAAAGACTTGTTTCTCACCAGGTCTGTAATAATATAGGAATTATAAAATTATCCCCGTTTTGCCCTATTGTTCAAACTCAAACCTGCACAGAACAAGTGAAGTATATTGTTTTCTCCAATGAAATTCACTAGGATGTAATAAAACAAGAGGATGGGAAATTAGGAGCCTCAGGCCACAGAAAGCAGCCTAGGATGTGGTTAGCTGGGAAAAGGCTGCTGAGCACAGGTCTTACTCTCCAGGAAAGGCAGGAAAAAGCAACTTCTTAAGGAGTGATTGCTTCCTTGCTACTGAAATCTATATAAAGCTTGAAAAGCAGCTTCATCAAAGAACTGCCAAGTAAGTATTAACTTTAGTAGTCACAAATTTTTAAGTCGTGAGTCCAAACTTTTTAAATTCACTGTTTATCCCTACTTTCCAATGGTAAACTAAACAGGAGTTTTTACACAAGTCCACTCTACTTTCTATATGCGTGTGGTGGTCTCAGGAAGTTAGTTTGGCAGGTGTACATCAGTCAAGAACCGGTGTCAGAGTAATGCCCATTGCTTCCCTTAAAGCACCAGTTGTCTGACCTGTGCCTGTAGATGCCAAAATGAATATTCATATACCATAGAAGCATTAGGAAGTGTTAGGACCTTCACTCTCGGGAATGAGATTCACTTTCTTGCTTCTGGTAGCGTTTTCATTCAGCCAGCAGGACATCTGGGCACTACGTGTGAAGAGGCTGAAACTCAGCTGCATCCTCTCTCTAGTGTATAAAAGGTTCTGTAGAACTCATTGCAGTTACATTTTTCTTCATTTGCTGCGTCAGCATACCAAGCAGTATTTTCACTATTTAAGTCTTTCTTCCTAGTATCGTAAGTGCACCTAAATATTTGTAATTTTGCCCAAATTACTGTTGACTCATATTTTTATTTCGTATGACTAGTGTTATTCAGTTTATTCAATGATCGAGCTGCCACTGGCCATGGTAGAGTTTACTTAGTTCTAATGAAGTCCTCACCTCTGATTTACCTCCAGGTTCTTGATTTAAAGCTCAGACCACAACAGGCTGTTACAGAATCATTATTTATTTGAGACTTCAGCTCATTAAAATGCACACAGCTGAAGACCTATAGAAGCAGGCTCTATTTTGGGAACTAGTTTGTCACAAATACCACATCTAGTGAATATGTCCTTGATGTGACTCACCACAGTTCTGATTAGCATGTTGCTAAGTAGGTGCTGGCTTCCTTGGTATTCCGATATATCACTTGCCAATTTCTATTAGGCACATGGAAATTACCATTGCACTCCTTTTTCCAATATTCATGTGGCCATTTCTTTCTTTTTATACTTGCATGTGGGTTAAAGCCTGAAAAACTAGACAAGAGTATACTGTCTTATCAAGATATTCCACCATGAGCCATTTGCAAAAGCTCTGGATGCTTTCTCCTAAAAATTTATGGATTTTTTTTATACATTTTACCCCATAGTTCAAAGATTAGGCTATTTTCATCCCTAATAAAGATTATTTAAGTATGTTTCTTTTAAAAGGTTTTTTATATTAGGTTTTCACTGACTACAAACATAGTGGCAAAGAACTTAAATGCCTGAAAGCTTTTTTTTTTCCAAGATACGTTCTTCCTGCAAATATGCACCTCTTCATCCAAGTCTTCCATGTTTTATGGTATTACGTATCAGAAATGGGCTGCCAGGAAACTCCTGAAATTAAATATGAGGAAGTGGAAAATCCTGCACCCCAAGCAGCAGTACATGCTGGGGGACACGCAGCTGAAAAACAGCTTGGCAAAAAAGGACCTGGTGGTCTTGGTGGACACCAAGTTGAACAGGAGCCAGCAATGTGCCCTTGCTGCAAGAGGGCTAATGGTTTAAGGATTACATGAGGCTAATAAACCTCATTCAGGTTGTACATTTGTATTTTTTATACTGTTTTAGGGTCAGCACTGTAAGAGCCAACAGTTTATCAGGATTTTTGTTGAATCTGAACTGATTATGTTTAGTTTCCACTGTTCCTATGTATATCTGTGATGAAGAAAAAGGTTTAATATTCACAAGTGCCCTTCTGGTGACCATGATTCCATGATTTTACATTAATAAGGGCTACACTTAACTTCTCCTTGTTGTGTCTTGGCCTACAGCGTGTTTCCTTGAATGAGCTAAAATACTACAGTAGAACAAGTAAATGACTAAATCTTCCATGTTATAGAAAACATCATCTGTGAAATCAGTCAGACGGTGATTCCAATACCATTTTCGTCCTCTCTTCCCCAGTTACTCTAGATCTCTGCCAGTTGTAGTCATCATCCTCATTATGTTGAGCCACGTGCCAGCAATGTGCCCATGTTGCCAAGAAGATCAATGGAATCCTGGGCTGCGTAGGGAGAACTGTGGCCAGCAGGTCAAGGGAGGTCATTGTCCCCCTCTACTCTGCATTGGTGAGGCCACAACTGCATCTGGTTCTGGGCTCCCCAGTTCAAGAGGGAAAGGACACTACTGGAGAGAGTCCAACGTAGGGCAACCAAGGTGATTAAAGGATTAGAGCACCTCCCTTACGAGGAAAGCCGCAAAGAGCTGGGGCTCTTTAGCCTAGAGAAGACTTAGAGGAGACCTTATTTCTGTTTACAAGTTCCTAAAGGGTGGGTTGAAGGATGATGGAGTCAGACTCCTTTCAGTGGTTTCCAGCAATAGGACAAGGGGCAATGGGCATAAGCTGGAACATGGGAAGTTCCACTCAAATATGAGGAAAAACTTCTTTACAGTGAGGGTGACGGAGCCGTGGAACAGGCTGCCGAGATGGGTTGTGGAGCCCCCAGCTCTGGAGATTTTCAAGACCCACCTCGATGCAGTCCTGAGTGCTGTGCTCTGGGCGTCCTGCTTTAGCAGGGGAGTTGGACTAGATGATCTCTAGAGGTCCCTTCCAACTCTGTCAAATCCGTGAATCCGTATGTTCTTCAGCTCTTGTAAGAAGAAAATATTTTTACTTGCTTTAAGCCCCAACTCTGAAGAGTTAGATACATCTCTGTTCCTAGACATAACCAAAAGGATTAACACCAGCTTTCCATCAAGTGCAATGGAATTTTAGATTGTATCTCCTTGTGTCTTGCCTGTGACATTAGGATTTTTCATAATCTGTTCTTTTTGTTGTTTCAATATAGTATCAGTAATGGTTAATTCCAAGCAACCCTTCCTTAAAAGTCTCATGTGCAACACTCATGAAAAAAAATTTCGTCTTCCAGAGATCTGAAAAGGGTGTTGTTACACTCTGCCTGGCCCGAAATCCTACTATCTGGGTAGAACACACAGAACACATGAGACCTAGAGAACAAAATAATTACATCATCTGTAGCAGGTAAATTTTAGCATTCCATTGTTCTTTTAGCATTCATTGTTCTTTTCAGGCCTTAAAAGCTAATGCACTGTATCAGAACAGTCTCTCCAGTTTCTGTGGCAGTAATTGAGGCAAAACACTGCAGTGAGTTCACCACCTTTTCCATTTTATTCATGGATGCCATGATCCAAAGGGCTCTTTGCTTTCCTTTAGGCATTATTGCTAATGGCAGTGGTAACAGTGCACACAGGCCTGGAACTGCACACACATATCCCTTGAACGTGTGATGTGCCCGTAGGCATCATGACAAACTGTATTTTCTCTGAAGTATTTTGTAAGATTAAAAGAATCTTTTCTAATTTTGGTTTAAATAAGGTGCAATGATTTTACAGCTCTCTGTCTCAGTATTGGCTTTGTATATGTATTAATTAAAAATCTAGATTTTGATGTTTTCCTTTTTATACTTGCTGATACTCAGCAAAGATATCAATATTATCATGGTGAAAAGACTTTTTTTGTATATTCTTTTTCTCTTGTGTCATATCTGGGTATAAATGCTTCTTTACTCCTCCTTTCTTGATGCTATACTGTAGCTATAAAGGAATAGTGTACTATTGTACTATTGCTAAATTCTTTTGCTGGGAGCTTGTGTGCTCTTTACTTTCCTATTTTCCTGTGTAGTATGCTTATAAAAGTGGTTTGGTTTGTGCACTTTGTGATTGTCTTCTCTAGTGCTGGACAATCAACGTGTCTTACAAACCCTGATGCATCTCGTCCTCCCACAAACCTCTTTTATTGCTCTGAACGTGGGTGATGCCGAATCCTGCACACGCTTATCTTTGTTACACCTGTCTTCTTCCCGGTTGCACCTCTTTTAACACATTGTGTTGTGTGCTAATGAATGTTCTCTTTTGTTCTTAGGACAGCTTTCTCCAGTGTGAAATTGTTTGTTACTAATTTTTTTCTCTTATATTCAATCCCATTAAAAGCCTGTCTTTCACAGACTGTCTTTCCGAACTACCAAGGCCTCATCAGCCATAACTTATCAGTTGTCTTTGCAAGAAGGACCTTGATGTGTCTCACAACATTTAGCTTTCTATGGTGATATTTTCTTTAAAAAAAGAAACAGAACTCAAATCAGAATTGTAACCTGTATTCTCCTGTTTGCTTATATGATTTTACTGGATACCTGAGCTTTGAAAACTTCCCTGCCTTTTTCCTTGTTACCAAGTGGAATGAGTGGCTATTCAGGACGAAGAATATTATCCACTCCAACCCTGTAAGAAATCTGCTGCATTAATATCTTCTGTATATACCACTATTTTCTTCAGTACTTCTTTTCTGATCTACCCGTGGCCCATTTCTTTCAGTATTCTGCATGAAAACTGCAGGTAGTTTCTTCTGATAATATATCAGAAGATATCATTGTTCAGACTGCTCAGATCCTCAGAGAGTTCGGGTAAACTGAAGTTATTATATAACACAGGCTGTTTGGTGATGGTAGTTTATTGCATTCGCTTTTCAACAGAGTTAAGTCAGGCAGTAATCATGAAGCAGTCTTATAAAAAGCATTTCTTAGGCTTCTGTTAAGGAGGAGGAGGTGTAACAGTAAAATGTCCATTTTTCTTTCAGAAAAAACCATTTTGTTTAAAATGCTAGAAGATGGGAATTTTTAGTCCGTGTGTTTACCTGCACCAGCTAGTTTTACCAGAGGGAGCCAGAACATACTTCATGGAAACTCTGCAGGCTGAGATGAGACCAAATTACACAAAAAAATAACAATGCTTTTAATTGACCTTCAAGAGCCTGTATATCTGAAATGAGATCACAAGATTACAGCAGCTGTAGGAGAGCCCCAAAGGCACTGCTGGGGAAAAAACAGCATAAAACACTCTAACCTGTTCATCTTCTGTTTAGGAATGGGAGCAGGATCCTTCTGAGCCTTCTACAGGCAACAGATGAAAGAGGATGAACTCACCAAGAAAGACGGCAAGACAAATAATGTCATTCACCCTTTTAACACTAAGTAGTTCTGTTTTCTAAGGCCCTATTCTTTCAGGTCGCCTGTCAATACCAACTCCACACAGAAATGTTGATGCAAGTGTTACATATGTGCCTCATTGCTTAATTTTGTAATATCACAAAGAAGGCAGACAATATATGAAAAAAAAATTGTTTTGAAATGTATTTCAGCTGTGTACATTTTGATAATTGCTAGTCATAGAAAAAGACAGTACCTTTGGTGGCAGAGTTGTGTCAGATGTTGTATTTATGAATTTTGTCTCACAAGAAAATCTCTTTAAATCTGTCACATGGTAAGTATAAATTTAGTTCTAATGGAACTTCTAACTATTGTGTTTTGTTCTTAAATTTTGAAATAAAATGTTTACTTTCTTAAACTTAGCTTCCTTTAAACTTTTGCAGAGAGCAAAGTATTCTCTCTTTAAGTTTAGTATTTCTTGCTTTAGACAGCAAATAGACTAGTAAATTTCCATTTCAGTAACAGCCTGATTTCATTTTTAGGTTTTCTTTTACATCAGACATAAACTGAAATTTAAAGTGCCTGCTCTGCATCAGAACAGTAATCTTGAGTTTGTTGTAATATATATTTTTATAATAACTATATGTAATATGCAGCCATATATTCTCTATTTGAGACAACGTAGTCTGGATGGAAGTATAAATTAATTTTTTTAATCAAGATTCATCCTCTCATTGTGTCACTGTAGGAGGAAAACAATATTTATATCATGCATTGTTTAAATGCTGAGTGGTCACAGCACCAGGTAGCATTACATGGAGATAAGGGGAGAAGGAGTTATTACACCACTTACCACAACCCTTCATGGGTTATGGTCTTAAACTGAAAGAGGAGAAATTTAGATTATCAGGAAGAAATTCTTTACTGTAAAGGTGATGAGACACTGGAACAGGTTGGCCAGAGAAGCTGTGGATGCCCCATCCACATCTTGAACACCCCATGTGGAGGTGTTCAAGACCTGGTTGGATGGGGCTTTGAGCAACCTGGTCTGGTGGGAGGTGTCCCTGCCCATGGCAGGGGGTTGGAACTCAATGATCCTTAAGGTCCCTTCCAACCAAAACCATTCTATGAATCTATGTCATTTTACAGTTACAAGGTGGTATCTTGTTAGCTCTCTTACCAGAATTTCCCCTTAAGAGATAAAAATCATGTTTACCTGCTCTGTTAAAAAAAAAAATCCAGAAGTACAGGTTGTAATTGCCAAGAGTGTACTGGATTTTTTATGGTGTAATGAGAGAAAAAAATGTACCAAAGTATTAAATCTAGTTACATTTTTAAAAAATATCTGAGCACTAATAAATCCCAGGGGAAAGTGCTCTGGGAATACAGTTTGGCAGTTGTGTATTAGGCGATTGGCTTTTGAGACTTAAAGAGCAATTCTAGAGGTTGGCCCAGATTTGTGAGTCCTAAATGTGTTGTGGAAACAAGACAGAACACGTAGAATAGAGCAATGTAAGAAGAGTTGAGAGAGCTGTTTCTTTGGGGGATGGTAAAAGGAGAAGTGGCGGTGAGAAGAGAAAGAGAAGTCACTACAAAAAACCCAATAACCTGTTTCTACAAAGCATGCCTGACTTCAGTGAGTGCAAATGACCTGATTTCAGGTTTTTAATTTAGAACTCAATTGGGAAACAATAGTCCTGACCATACGTTCACAAATATAGCAGCACTTTTGTCCCCATAGTAAGTTTTAGCAAAATGAAGGAAAATACAAAGCAGGATGGTTTAATTACAAAGGGAAATGTTAAGACAAAACATGCCTTTGATTTCCAGCTAAAAGATTTTAATTAAATGTAGCTTCCCTCCCTCACCTAATCATCTTCCATAAATTTGAGATTTTGATTTAATGCAGCTCTTTAACTGAAACTGAGAAATATATTTTTGGCAAAAACAAGTTACTGAAAGTCAATAGTTTGAATTTTATGGATGCGCTGTCTTATTTTGGCAGTGAAGAGCCCTCAATGTAAGCTTAGGTGAGAAATGCTTAGTAAGGCTTAAAATGTGTCCAAGCACATTGGATACATTTGCTTAAAAATAATCCATCAATGGGCTAATACCTGAATTCTGAGTCCTATTTACAGGCCTCTAGATAAATAGATTTTCTCTTTTTTTAAATCTTTTTTTTTTTGTAAATTAGTGGAGAATTAGAACACCGTACTTCCCAAGTAAACCACTTCTGTTTTGTTTGTGGTTTTTTTAAAGGAAACTGTTAAGTTTTATTGACTTTTGAAGAGTTTACCTCTCATGCAGCTCAAGTAAAAGTGCAATGCCTGAAAAACAGGGTATGAATGAGTCTTTTAAATTACCTTGAGAAGCTGAAGATGTCTTTATAGCATTAGTAGTTAGTAATTGATGCATTCCTCCTCAACTTTGCTGTTGCAGCAAGTCCTGAAAATTAGCATAACAATCCTAAAGAACAAATGGGTCCCTCACTGTAAGTTTCTCAGCTACTGATTTTTTCATTCATTGCTCTGATTTTTTTTTTCCTGGTATTTTGCCACAGATCTTTTGTTCCCAAGATACACTATGGAGTTTAAATTGTCTCATTTTGTATTTGTTTTTCAGTAAACAGAATGTGTTACACAAATGTGCCATCTTCGTGGTTGTACTATAAAACAAATCCAATGTTCTAAATGACACAAATAATTAGATTTTTAATATTCATTATTGTATCCTTTTTTCTTTTTGATTCATGATGATTGCCAATATTATAGCTATAAGGATAATAGCTTGATCTCTTATGCTCTATATCACATTAGATTTCTATGGCAAAATTAGGAAGCAATCCTAAAAATATCTGATCCTAAGTATACCCAGATACTTTCTATTTCATTTTTTTTATATCACATAAATAGAACAGCTATAATTTTATACTAGTAACAGATCTAATTTCAGTAAAAACATTTCAGGTAGGCTGGGACAAATTAAAGCATAAAAGTGTGAATGTGTGAAAGAAACATATGCTTTCATTTCAAGATTTATGGTATTTAGTTACGGCAGTGTTAAAGTCTTGCTGTTTTTTCGTATGGAAGAAAATACAAATATTCAAATTTCTTTAACACAACGGTCCAGTGGTCAACTGCAGGTTTATAAAAGATTGCTTGGGCAGATGCTGTTGTCCTCTACATGCAGGAAAAAAAAAAAACAAGATGAATTTTTTTTCTTGACAGCACAGGCTTACAGTGAGCTGGATGATACAGAACCAAACAAAACCAGTGTGGAACAGACCCCACAAGGTCATCTAATCCTACAGTTTGCCCAAGGAAAGAGTCCAGGGGACACTAATAGCTGCTGAACTGCCTTGCCAGAAAATTGGATACAATGCCCCCGGTAAGGGCCTTTTCTTATACCTACAGACATCTCTGATGTAAGGCTTGATGGGATGCAAGTGTACCAGGACAAAGCACACTGTAGGAGTTGAGCTTTTGCCCTAAAGCTGTAGACAACGTATGTAATGTACGTATCCCACTTGTTCAGGTTATGAAGGTTGTTCCAATGCATCCTGCATCTTGTTTGTTAATATTAACTCAACCTAAAGAAAGTGAATAATTATGTTATGCTTTTAGAGTCTAAGTCTCTATACAAGTGCCTAGCTACCCTTTCTTATATTAAACATAAGATAAAAATCTAACTTTATCCCTTATAAGAGTATTTTCCATGGTATGAATTCTTTTTCAAGTTAATTCAGGGCTCAGAGGAGACGCTGAATTCACACCACCCTATCTATTTAAATATGGAATGAGCAAATCACATGTGACAAATCACACTGCTCTTCTAACATGTTTCAGTTTTCAACAGTTATAAAAATAATACTAGCAATACTATCTCCTAATTAACCCCTTTTTTAGCAGAAAAGGTTAAGGGTTAGTCTATTTTTTATTTTAAAACTACTGCAATAAAATTGATGGGACTACTGGTCTTCTGTGTCTCACTAAGTGTAAAGACCAGAGGAAGGCACTTGTGAAAGGTTAACATAAAAGTCATGGACTTTTGAAATAAAAGTTCTGAATAAAGTCTTCATAATTAGAATGTTAATGTTTCAGTCATTCTGGTTAGATTGCTATGCACTGCTAAAGTTCAGAAAACAATATTAAATCTCAAAATTGCTCCAAACAGAAAGGACTCAGAACCTAGATGTGGAGAGAAAATATTTTAATTCAATAAAAACATGCAAGCAAGTCAAAAAAGGTGAGCTTTTTCTTATATCCCTCTGTTATCTGTATGATGTAATCAATAGTTTTCATGCACTGTAGAAGTCAGAGTTTCCTGCAGTGCTGATGGTGTAGTGATCCTGCAGGTAAGTGGTGCTCTTCTGTGGGAGAACACTTTGGGCCCTTTGAATCTGAGTGAAAAAGAATTTCTTGGAAAATGAGACTTACTGTTTAGTTTGTGAAACAACCAACGATCCCTCCCATTTTTAAAAGCGGGTCACCAGAACTCTGTGACATCTTTTAGAAATCCCAGTGAATTCTTTTTTTGCTGTCATTCTGAAGCTGCCAATGGATATTTAAACCAAAAATCTGTTTTCCAGACTTGTTTTTGCATGAACTGTGTCTAAAGAATAAAAATGTATAGCCTAATTTTTTTATATGAAAAACAATTAATTCTTACTGAGATCTTAACACAACTTTTAGACATGAAGGAGAGAGAATAGAAGGTGAGGTAGAATTGTTGACAGCAACCATAACTGTAGTTCTGGCTTCTCTGATTTGATTAGACTTCACCATTACTGGTGGTCTACCACCACCTGTGGTTCAGCACAGAGTACAGACCATGGACTATGCGCTCTTTCAGCATAAATGTCCAACAATGCTCACCTGGGTGGACAGCAGGTCCCAAATCCGTGTGTCTAGTGCAATATGCAAGGCCTTGAGTAGCATACCTGACCTCCAGCAGCTGTTGCAGATGGATATGGATCACCTATTCTTCTGTAAGTGACTGAGGTGTATCCAATGACAACATTCTGTTCCTTTGATGTTAACCCCAATTACATCTATCATTAGCTGATTTGTTTTCACAGAATAAGTCTACTCTTTAAAGCTAGTGATTCTAAAAAATGTTTAAAGAATATAAATGCTTGCTCCTCTGTGTTTTGGGTTGGTTTTTTTCCTGCAGTAATTTAAGTTTTTCACCAAGCTTTTTTATGTCCTGACAACACTTAATGGCATTATGGTGTTTTGGTAACCTCTTTAAAATATAGAATAAATAAGCTCCTGGTAATAGCTATGACCCCATTGTGCTCAAGGTTGTGCAGGTGTTTAACTTCAAAGATATATGCAGAGCTCTTATGATGGCTTCTAACAAGCACATTTATAAAGGGAACAGGGAGCCAAAGAATCCTCAGCCAAAATGAGGCTTCTGTATCTTCTGATTTTTTCACGGTTGTGTAAATCCATGGTGTATCATAATCTGCTTCAGTGAGCAAAGATATCCTCCAAGAACAGCTTCTCTGCTTAGCTGTTCTCCATGGCAATGTTTCAGTGAAGTGGGACTCCTTCTGTACAGGCAACCTAGAGAAAAATTGTCTCACACCAGCACTAAAGACAGATGGATAAAGAACTGCAGTGATTTTTTGCAATGGTTACTTTTTAGGTGGCTGGTCCCAAAAAATGGAAGCCAAGGCCTACCGTATGCTTTCTCTGCAATGCTGTAGGGAGACCCAATTCCCTTGGGGAGACAATCCAAAGACCCTTAGATTCATCAGGGGATTGCTTGTACCTCAGCAGTTACCAGGGGAAAATCCTGAGCATGGGAGAAGTCCAATTTCCATGTCCTCTCTGCAGTTTTGCCACCAGCTTGGCAAAGGAGATGCTACACAGCTTCCTCAGAGTCCAGAGTCAAAACCTTTTCATGGGGGAAGATGCATAATCTGAAAGAACAGAAAAATGTTGTGCTAAAAGCATTGTGATGCATTCCTTGTACAGAATAACCTGCTGGTTCCAACACTTAGACAGAAATACTTTTACACTAGTGCCTAATGCCTTGACTTAGGAGAGTGGAGTCCTGGAGTCTCAACTTGCCCTCAAGATTATATTTTTTTTAAATCCATCGACTGTCAAATGCAAAGCATAATAGTCTGTAGCTACATTCAAAGTGTTCCCTTGTGTTGAAAAGGAGGAAAGCTGGGTTTTTATAAAGAAAGAAGCAACAAGTGCATTTTGGCAGTATTTGGCCTTTTGAGTATGTGTCCCCTCTCAGAAGATATGTTCAAAACTGGGTGTCTTGATTTTTATCTTGATTTTTAGGCATTGTTCTATATATTTTTTGGATCCTGACAGAGGTTGTGCTTCAGGCTCTTGGGGGAAGAAGATAGAACTGCACCTGCTTGGGAAAAAAAAAAGAACAAACATATTTGTGTACAGAAAAGAGTTAGTAAATCAAATATCCTCAGGTTGCTTTTTTATATGCACTTTTCTTTTTAGTTGTGCATCAATATTCCTAAATCCTACAGGAAATATAGTTATAAAATTAACTTAAACACCCAGTGAATCTGTTTTCTAAGTATATAAGGAATCCAACAAATTTCATGATCAATGCTGCAGGAATGTTAACATTCCTACTCCATCTGCTCCCCAGATGGAAAGATGCAGAGAGAAAGCAACAAACAACATATTTCTGTGTCTCCAAGTTAATAATGTTGCTTTCTTTTTTTTTTTTATTTTGGGGGGGGATAAAATGTTGGGGTTGAGACAAGCATTTCTATTGAAAAAGCCCACAAAAATAAACAGGAAAAGTATTTACAGAAGGGTCCTCGGAGCTCTGGTTATTACAACAGAAATTCCCCAGCATGTGAAGTAACAATAAATAATCTGTGTGCATAATTCATTTTATTTGAGGGAAGACATGAGGAAAAAGTAATGTGCTGAAAAGTACTTTTGTTTTTGTTAAACTAAGGGAACCCCTTGGGATGTCTTTTCCCATTTATCAATTTCCTTTGAGAAGTCAGCAAAGCTCTGTTAAGCCTGAGTGCTTTTCTGGTGTCTCTAGAACAACAGAATGTCCTCACATTAGAGTTTAAAAACAGCTACATTTCTTCATTGCTCTCCTGTCACCTTTCCCTAGCTAAAAATACTAATCTGTATGATTTATATTACGTAACTGGGTACATTCTAGTTTTCACCAGTATTTTTGTGTTAACCTTTTCCATAATCATAGAATAATCATAGAATCATGGAATGGTTTGGGGAGGAAGGGACCTTAAGGATCATTGAATTCCAACCCCCCTGCCATGGGCAGGGACACCTCCCACCAGACCAGGTTGCTCAAAGCCCCATCCAGCCTGGTCTTGAACACTTCCAGGGATGGGGCATCCACAACTTCTTCGGGCAACCTGTTCCAGTGTCTCATCACCCCCACAGTAAAGAATTTCTTCCTAATATCTGACCTAAATCTCCCCTCTTTTAGTTTAAAACCGTTACCCCTCATCCTGTCACTATACTCCCTGACGAAGAGTCCCTCCCCATCTCTCCTGTAGCTCCCTTCAGGTACTGGAAGGCCATTATAAAGGTTCCCCAGAGCCATCTCTTCTCCAGGCTGAACAACCCCAACTCTCTCAGCCTGTCCTCACAGGAGAGATGTTCCAGCCCTCTGATCACCTTCATGGCCTTCTGCTGGACACGTTCCAGCATCTGGGTTAATGTCCTTCCTGTGTTGAGGACGCCAAAGCCAGACAGAGTACTCCAGGTGAGGTCTCACAAGAACAGAGTACAGGGACAGAATCAGCAATTTCAAAAGCATATAAATCCAATAACTCTCCAAAGAGTGAATTTTCACACAAAAATCCTCCAAG
Source organism: Scolopax mira (assembly GCA_004320125.1). NCBI lineage: Eukaryota > Metazoa > Chordata > Aves > Charadriiformes > Scolopacidae > Scolopax > Scolopax mira. The sequence continues at coordinate 63,199 of BJBW01004650.1, read as the reverse complement.
CCTATCTCTCAGCTCTACAGCTACTGCATTATCAAAATGAAAGAAATGAACGGCTCCTTCCAGACTGTAAAGGTAAATAAGTACATATTTTCTCATCTTATTCATATATGGAAAAACAATTCAATTTCTGTACCTTGGTAAAAGCAAGCAAAGCTTTAAGGAAATTTTCAGGAATTATGCATGTGATTTGTGCAAATCAGAAACAAAATTTTGTTGTGAATGACATTAGACTAATGTTAGCAGTTAAATAGATCAAGACAAATAATGTCATTCCTATTTCTAAAAAATATCTATATGAAACGAGGAGTATCATTAATTATAGATTACATTTTCTACCAGGCTGTGACAGTGTACAGAATGTTGTAAGTTAGTAATTGCAATGATCACTTTGTTCAGCTGCAAGAAGATTGTAGTTCACAACCAACCAATGGCTGTTTATAAGTTTCCACTCCCACCAAGTTGTAGAAACGGTATTGTTCTTTAGGGAAAAAAAACCAACAAACAAGGATACTCAGGCTTAAATTAATGCCCCAATAATGAAAGTAGGTGAGTTTCATTTGTTCAGATTCCAGATCTCTCCGTAACTGTCTCCCCTGGATGGCTTAATTTGTAGGAATTACATTGGAAATATAATCTGATCTCTGAGGAGCTACTGGCTGCAGCTGGCTCAAGAAACCTGTTCTGGTTACCCATAACCCCAGACATTGTTTAATAAAATAATTGGAACTATTTCCTACCTGCAGGTTACCTCTGACATCAAGGTTGCAAACAGCAGCTTTTAAAACTTAACTTTCTCTTTAATATTGCTAACTCTCATTAACACAGGAATGAAAACACGTGTCCATATTATTGCAGGTTCCTGAGTGGACTCTTTGGAACTGACGTCATCCTGACAATAAGCAGCTTGGGGGCAGAGCTGCTTTGTAACCACTGACTTTGTGAATGACAAGTGAGAATTCCACATTTAACTTGACTTTATAATTTCACAATTTGTTTTTGAGAAAGGTAGAAGCAAACAGCCAGAATAGCGGTTGAACTTTGCATTTTTTCTCTTTTTTCTCTGGAGTAGAACTAAACAATTGCTTTTGGTTCCCTTTATCCAACAGTAAGAAATACATAAATACATCAAATGAACAGACATTTTCCCTCTTCCTGAAGCTGCTGGGTGTCTCATGCCTGAGGTGTGAGACGTAAACTCTGCTTGTCCAGTTCACTGCATTTCTGTGGAAGATTGCTCTAAGGTCTTCTCTAAAGTATTTTATGAGAGCCTCATTACAACAGTATCAAAGTGCACGACAGTCATCAGTTGATTTACCTCTACAATAGTGTGATAATTAGAGAATTAATTTTTTGTGGGTGAGGATCCAAAGCACAGAAAATTGTCCAAAGATAAGCTGTGACAAAGCAGTGGGTTGGATTTCAGCTAGCACCCCATGCAGCAAGCCACCTTTCTCGGGTGTCCTGGTGTATCTTCATGATCTGACCTGGGCTCTCTCTGCCTGGGTTGGAGCCCGGCAGGGCACAAGGCAGCTGAAAAAGCTGACCTGTTTCATGTCATCGGTTTGGGTTTCTCCTCGTATCCATCATCTCGGGTGACACGCTCTCCACTCTCGCCGGAGCAAAGTTATCACACCTGGAGCTCATTTGCATTTTGCTAGCTTAGAGTGAAAGCAAAATTAAAGCCAGATGTTTCCACCTGCCTGAGCACATGCTCTTGGCACAGACAGATATGCCAGGCAACATTTGATATTCCCAGGGAATAACCTACTAGACTCACTTTAACATTAAAACCTCTTGACTAAGAGTAGAGTTCCAATTGAGATGTGTATTGTGTTTCTCCCAGTGTATTCTGTGTAGCAAGCTAAATAATTCAAAGTATGGAGTGTCCATGTTTGCTCTTTATAAGTTTTTCTATACTTCAAGCTATCAACAAATCTTTCTGGGTTAATTGTTCTTGGGCAGTCAAGGGAGCCAATATCCCAGCAGTTCACAAACTTGAACATTATCAATAATTAGAGGTGTGTGTCTTTCTGTCTTCAGGTGAAAAAGGGCAAATATCCTGCATATGAAATATTGTGGGTAACAGTAGAAAAGGAAAGTATTATATACATGATAAGCTTCAGGAATTAAACTCTGGTATGTATAGACCAATAGAGGTTATATGACATTATTTGACATAGAGGTTTCATATGGTTTTTTTCTTCTTATAAAATAACAAAAATCCTAATGCTGTATATTTCCAAGTTTATGGCAGTTTTTAATAATATAATGAATGCATAAGACAAGAATATTAAGTAAAGCCTTCTCTGACTGTGGTACTGTATAAATGAGTCTTTTTTTTTTTTATTAAGTTCTTCCAGAATAAGGGAATGCAGGGGGAAAAAAACCTACAATATTCTCATGCAAAAGAATCGTTAATTGCACAAAAAAATAAAATTTTACTTAGGTGAATCTGTAAGAAAATAAAAAGTTGTATTTTGTAGACTTTTCTTCTGAGGAGAGACAGTGTAGGAACAGGGTGTCTCTTAGACTTTATGGTTTCTGATTTTCATCTGTGCTACACATAGCTTTGTTTCTTCTGGTGAGGTTATAATCAAGGGGGTTGATACAGTAGAAAAGTAATAAAACACAAATTTAAGAATTGTTGTCAACTGAGAGGAGAGTCATATTAAATCACCACTTTCAGGTTCTTCTTTTGCACAGCAATTTGAAGTTTTGAAAGATAAGTATTCATTCTGTAGATGTTCCTTAATTTCTAATGTGCAAGAAAACTCTTTCATAAGCACATGTAATTTTTGTTTGTTCAGTACATACCTCTTTTTTGTCACACCACGGTTGTTCAGGATAAAGATAGATGACGCTATACCCCGAAAAAAGCAAACTTAGGACCAAGCCACTAGAGTCTTGGGTAACTAGCAAAACTCACACATCATTTTTACTGCGAATACTTCCCATACTCTTCAAGGGGGTATGTAAACATCTGTCCGTGCCATATTTTCTGTGCTTTGATCTTCTCGTTTGGCAGTTGACCGGTGTCCGGCGCCGTCTCCTTGTGCTTCAACCCGGCCTTGGGGTCCAGGCCCTGCGGCTGCGGGAGAGACGTGGATGATGAACTTGCCGAAGTGACAAGACTGCCTCCCGGTGGCTCCTTCCATCCTTCAGTCGTGATGCCTTTCTATTTGAAAGCTAGTTTTTGGCTGAAATAAATCGTGTTGTTTCTTCTGTATTTTGAGTGCTAAATGTGCACAAGTAAGTCCGCTCAATTTGTATACAATAATATATTGCTACATCCATATGTGCGTTTGCAGGTTACTTTTTCATGTGATTATTCTACTATAGCTGCAGCAATTGAGACTCAGGGTGAAAACCACAACATACTGTTTTCTTCTTACTCTGGCTTGATGAGATTATTTAGGAGAATGCATAAAGTGTTATATTCCTGTCCTGGTGGGAGGAAAAAGTCAAATTTGGATCCAGAGCAGTTTCTTTTGCAGCATACTGAGCAATCTAATTGCTAGCAACTTCTGGTCATTTTTGCAGACTGAAAACTTTATTCATGATTTAATGAGTCTTTATCCTTCAACTTAATTACTTTAGCTTTTTTCTGTTGCTTATGGCTTTCCAAGAACACCCAGGCCCACTTGACCTGCCTGCACGAAGACTGCAGAATCACTCGAGATGACTGGGTTTTCAAAAGCTTGAAGTCACTGTGAAAAGAAGGGTCAACCTTTCTCAAGTTTGGGGCACTCACTGCCTCTGGCAGCTCCCACTGTCACATTCATAGCTGCTTTTTTTTTTTTTTTAACACTTCATGTACTAAGTAGCTGAAAATCTGAAAATGGGATCAAAATATAGACAGATGTGACATACTTATGTATATATACTTTTATATATATATATAGACATGTAGCTACAAATATTCACAGGACACAGTGTGTAGGGGAACTTTCTTTGTAACCCCCAGAGAGAGAGATCTTGAAGTTTAAAACTGGAGCTGCTATTTCAGAGCATTTCCAGGAGCCTGTCTCAGACACTGCCAGCTTTACCTGGCACGTGTTGGATGAGAAACACAATGCTTTACAAAGGGTGATACAGAAATCTCTACTCGCCATTTCCCTTCATACTAAATGTGGGAAGGAAGAGGACTGATTATGCAACAATTTGCAAACATCCTTGGTTTTAATGTTTAATTTAAAGCATTTCATTTTGTGTTTCATTTAAAAACAATACATTTCCATTTTGTGAAGCTATAGCCACTGTTTATGGAGACAAGCTTTATTAATTTAAGCAATGATATAAAACGAGTTATGCCCTTTTCCATGTATTTTATTCAACTACATGTGAATTACAAACCCTAATTAAATGTCTGTTTTACTGAATGTAAAACAATTCTCCTTTTTTAAAGGTGAAATAAACAAGAAAACTAAATTAACTGTGTGAATTTCATAGTAAGGCTGTATAATTAATTTTGAATTTTTATATTAATATTTTAGGTTGCTGATGACATTACAATGTTTGAAGGTGTAGTTTTAGAGGTTGATTTGTGGTTTTTATTCTTTCTCTCCTTAGGACGGTGCTTAGGGTTTCATCCAGCCACGTGAGATAAGCTGCACTGTAAAAGTTAGAGCCTACATTTTTAAAGACAATTCTGATAGATTCCATGAGCCAGCAATGTGTCCTTATAGCCAAGAAGGCCAGTGGCATCCTGGGGTGCATCAAGAAGAACATGGCCAGCAGGTCAAGGGAGGTCATCCTGCCCCTCTACTCTGTCCTGGAGGGGCCCTAACTGGAGTACTGTGTCCAGTTCTGGGCTCCCCAGTTCAAGGACAGAGAGCTGGAGAGGGTACAGCAGAGGGCTACAAAGATGATTAGGGGCCTAGAACATCTCTCTTATAAGGAAAGGCTTAGGGACTTGGGTCTTTTTAGGCTGGAGAAGAGAAGACTGAGGAGGGATCTGATCAATGCCTATAAATACCTAAACGTATATGAGTTCAGTCTTTTTTCAGTGCTGCCCAGTGGTAGGACAAGAGGAAATGGGCACAAACTTGAATATAAGAAGTTCTATCTAAACATGAGGAGGAACTTCTTCACTTTGAGGGTGACAGAGCCCTAGAACAGGCTGCCCAGAAGGGTGGTGGAGTCTCCTTCTCTGGGGACATTCCAATCCCTCATGGACACTTTCCTGTGCAACCTGCTCTGGGTGGACCTGCTTTGGCAGGGGGTTGGACTAGATGATCTCCAAAGGTCCCTTCCAACCCCATATCATTCTGTGATTCTGTGGGAGAACTATTTGTTGCATTTTCTTTCACTGGAGCAATCTCCAATGACTGTTTTTACAGAGTGTTAAAATCCCATAGTTACACAATGATATTTATTTCATATTCTTTAGCATATGAATGTCTGCCACGAGGCCTGAATCTCAGCTGCTTTCTGTACTCGGGCTCCTATGTGCCATCTTTGTGCTGTGGTGCTGTCAAACATGACAGCAAGTATTGGTTTTTCCAGCTCTACTGTGCAGAAAAAGAGGAAGGGAGGGATAGATCTCTATAGTCCCTTCCAACTCTAAAAATTTTATTCGGTGAAATTCAGTGAAATAAGTTCACCATGAGCCAGGAAATCAAAGCAATTAGGTCCCAAATTTTCTTGTAATTATTGAAGCAAGGACTTACCAAAAAAAAAAAAAAAAAAGCTAAAACATTCATGTCCACCAGTCTCTTTCTATATCTTTATTTGTGTGGTTTCCTATTGCCTTATTTTCTGTTGTAGGATTGCTTTGTTTTGTAATCCACCAGGAGGTTTCTTTGCCAGGTGGATTTCTTGGGGGAGGAGAAGCAATCCTTGTCACGGAGCTACTTTTTTGTTAGACATTTTGTCTCTCTTGCACATTCAATTCACTAGTGCCCTGCAGTAAAGAACATATTGCTTGACAAGATAGCACTGTTTCAATAAGTGGTTAAATCTTTCTATGTTCCTGATAACTTGCCTTTGAGGGAGGTAGAAGGAGGATATTAAAAGCTTTCAGTTACAGACGTGCTGGAAGGACAATCTTGAGACTGTACTTTGCTGGGACATAAAGGTTAAGTGTGAGAGGGATGTTGTGCACTAGTGATTACTCAATTCTGTTTGTGCAGGAAAACATTCTGTATCTTCTAATAATCTTTCTCAGACATGCCTGCCTGACTTTTAGTTTTTGCCAAGCTCTTAGTTGTTGTTTTTTTTTTACAAATATTCAGTCCAGGTAAATTACGGATTTTCCCCCTTTTTACTTTACAGCATCTGAGCCCCCAAGGCAGGATTTGGTATCAACTGTCTCCTCCTTCTGGCTCAAAAGCTTTGTAGAATTGTTGTGACCAGTTTTCTGTCCTCTGCCGGTGTATTTGAACAGCAGGGATGCTGCAGCCCAGAACTCAGGACCTGCAATAGCTCTGCACGTTCATGATAACTGTGACATATTATCTGGAGCACAGCAGATTTCTGGTAGGCATCTTGGGTTAAGAAAGATACATGCTGTAAGTAAAGCAATATTCTGTTGAAGGGACTGCTATAAGTAAGAATCTCGAGTGCAAGAAGTTTTCCTTTCTAAGCGGTTCCAAGTTAATTTATGACTCTGAGCTGGTCTGTGAGTGCTTCCTATGTCTTTCACGGAGCTGGTTGCTCAGACAATTTAGTTGAGATTTTTTTTCTTCATCTGCTGCTCCATGTGTCTCTATTCTGTCTGCAAATAACAGCTCTGAAATATGTATCAGTGCTTGAATGGCAAGAAGAGAAGAATCTAGCTGCTGATGGCAAGAACGGACACTGTGATGGAGCAAGGAAGAGCTATTCTCAAGGTGCTTTTTCAGAGAAAAAAGATGTTCCACGTGGGCAGGCAAGAGGCAGATGGGCAGCGTGTGCAGAGGATGATGGTGAAGAGGGACAGGAATGGGCAGTACTTGCAGTGAGTAGGAACCATTTAAGATGGGAACTTAGCTTAGACAAGACTAGTAGACAACAACAAAGCACAAGAGTAGAAAAAGAGACAAGGATCAGTGTGACAAAGCATATTCAGAGGAGCGGAGAAAGAGGGATGAACAGATGGATGCAGTATCATTTTTTACACAAAAAGGGGAAGCAAATTGTAGCATTATGTTGAAGACATATCTATGAATGCATATATATGCGTCAATATTTACTTATACATGTATACGTACTTATATAAAATGGCCACATTTTCTTAGTACTGTCTGTATGAACAAGTGCTGCTGGTATAAAATTATTCTGATGGTCTTAGTGCAGAGTTTGAAAAAGCTTATGACCCGCTTCACTAGGAGAGATAAGACAGCTTCTATACTTCTCAGCAGAGGGAATATTCCATAGCATTTTCATACCATTACCTTATTCTAGTTCCTCTGTAATTTTGTGAAGAGTATGTCGAGACTTGCATAATTCAAGTGTGTGAGTTAATAAATTACAGTTAGAGTATATCCAGTTACCATAATTGCTCTTAAATAATTAAACAAAGCAATCTTAAATAGGATACTGCTACACCACACTAACTAGAAAGGTGTCACCAGAGTTACTAAAAACCTATCCCTTAAGGTCCTATTCCACTGTGTACATAGAGTACAATTAGTGACTGCTTTGTGGGTCTAAAGGAGCTGAGTATAAATCAAAGGCACGGTATGCTTATAGGGAACTGAGTGTAATTTAATGACAAGAATTGTGTGGGTTATGGAAATTGTGGCTCGTTCGCTGACAACGATGTGTTGGATGAACCTCCCAGTCCTGTGGTGTCTCAGTTGACCTGTAGGATGGCTATAGCCCACTTCCAGGTCACTGCAGGAATTAATGCTTATAACCTTCTTTCACGCTCTTCGAAAAGGACACTACTTTTAAAATCAACATCTGGAATAAATAAGTTATTGGAAGAAAGTGGCGTATATTGACCATGCTTCAATCAGGCCTTGAAGTCCTGATGAAGGCAGAAAGCAATGCTCTTGTAATTAGTTCCACTAACAACTGACAATTTACTTGCATAAGTGAAGGATACAAGATTAGTCCTTTGTTAGGGCTCCTGCAGGAGCTAAATTTGTGATTGCTAGCAATGAAGTAATGGTGGGGTGATTGATCCTTTGTGCAGATCTAAATGAACATTTTAAAACCCAAAAGCCTAAAACAAAGGAAAAGGAAGATTTTTTTTAAAAAAAAAAAAATCATCGAATTCTCATGTACATAAAAAAAAATGGACAGTGATATAAGTATAGTTCTTTTCTTTGGAAAACTAGGGATGCTGTCTGAAAACTGAGTATAGGCTATAGGGCATATCAAGAGAAGACTGTGAAAGAACTTTACTGAAAGGCTTCATACTGTCTGTGGTATCTCAGATGTTCTCACCGCAGGTGGGCCATATATTGTGTTACTTTCTTTGAGAAATTGCAGGAAAGCAGCTGGTGAAATACAAGGTATCATCCAACGTGTTTCATATACAGTAAAGCAGACCAGTAATGTAGGTCTCCATGATTTATTGATAAAGAGCCAAACCATGTACTGGAGTTACCTCCAGACAACTCACTCAGTGCTCTTTCAATAGTCACAACTAAGATTTATATCGTTCCTTTCATTCCCCAAAGCATTTTGAAAACTCCTTTAAACACACTTTTTGAGAGGAACTACAGGACCCATGAAGAAAATGTGACCACTGCTTGGCCAAGAAACAATTGTCTGGCAAAATTTGCAATACCATTGTATAGCGGTTTGGGACAGGAAAAGATGTCAAAACAGAACAGCAGATAGTATATAATTAGATACATTATAAATAAATCCAAAGTATCTATGTAGCCTGGTACTGGAATGTAGCCATTCAGCTGTAGGACTTCACTTCCCTTAGGAGAGACATTCGTATTTTTTTAACTTATAATGTGAAATCAATCCAACACTGAGTGTTGAAATACTTTCCTATGTGTGCAGCTGCAATGAGAATGTATTTTTATCACTGGTAGTTACACTATCATAGTATCCCAAATATATCAGGTGCTGTTCAGTTGCTGTTGATATAGTTCTGGTACTATATCTAAAAAAATAATCACAGGACAAGGAAAAAAAAAAAGCGAGGGATGCACAAGAAGTTACAAGAGGTGATATCTCAGCTTGCTCTGCTTCTTCTTTCATACTTTGGATTTGTTTCAATCATCAAGCCTGATTTTCCATTCTCATTTTCAAAGAAACAGCTTTTCTGCTTCATTTCAACTGGGAGGTTGTTTTCACCTTTATCTCAATCAACAAGAGTAGTAGGCATGTATTCAGTCTATGCCCAGATTGGGTCCAAATCTGGTTTAACTTGCATACCATGTAAATAAATGAAGCTCTGGGAAGTATAAAGCAGGACAGCATTTGAAATGCTGGTTTGTTGGTTTATTTGCTTGTAATAAATACTATGAATATGTGGGGGCAGGCCACGATATTTTTTAAATTCTTCTCCTTGCCCTTTTGAGGCTTCAAAATCCCTGGAGGGGATGCCTCTGGGAATCATTTATTTACAGACAAAGGAAGAAGAGGTTTGTTGAGTAGTGAAAATATCATCTTGTTTTGGTGCTGTATTTTCCACTTTTATTCTGAGAGATTGACCTGTACAAGCAAAGAACTTTAATGGAGTATATTTGCTCTATGAAGAGGGCCTGAAGAGATATCTATGCAGTATTTATATGCTGTCTCAATTACCACTGCAAAATAGTTTGATGATTCAGCAAGGGGCCTTAACAGTATCTTCAATAATTCTTTCCCCTTCAGGTCTCTGAAGTAGAACCAGATCTATACTATTGCTTGGTCTTTTATTCCCTTTAGGTCACACATTTCAGTACAGGAAGTACGTGTGCAATCTTCTGCGAGCTGGAAACGCAGACAAACCAGAGCTGAGCTGAAAGGAAAGCCAAGAGTTTGTTACACAGCAAGGTGGTCTCCATAAAATACTGAGGTAAACATGCCTGGTTTCCAGTTACATTAAAAAAAAGGTGTTGGGAATATACCCCTTTACAAGAACGCACAGAGCACTCTCAACAGAAATGCAGTGCAGCAAAAGGAAATGTTTTCCTTCAGATTGTTTGTGCAGTTACTGTGCAAAGCAAACATATAAATTTCATTGTCTCCAAAGGGGAATGCCCAGGAGTTCAGGGAAGTGAAGAAACCAAGAGCAGAAGTTGGAAAGAAGTGGTGCACAGCACTGGGGGGGGGGGGGGGGGGGGGGGGGGGGGGGGGGGGGGGGGTTGCTGTAAAGAAGGAGATTTTTTAAGTGTCAGAAAGCACCTCGGGGGGGTTGGAAGAAGAGTTACTCGCTCAGGAATATGCGATGAGCCGTTGTTGAGAATATTGTGACAAGTTATATGGAGCACCAAGGGATACTCCAGACTTTATCAAGAGTGAGACGATCATTGCCACCACCGTAAAAGTATCTTGGCAGGGAAAGACTATAAATGTAATAAAGGAGAGGGGTGGGGGGGAAATGCTGTCTGCGCCCATAAAAGAGGACAGTGATTGTGTAGTTATAGTGCTTCATAAAATCCTTCAAGTTAGCAGGAGGGGAAGAAATTGGGTGAAAAGATGAGTACAAAGCAACCCGTTATATTTCTGCGGGAAGCTGGTAGGGTGGATGAGGAAAAATACCAATTGGATCCTGAGTCTGATTTTATACCTTTCTATAAACAGCAGCAACTGGTTGCTGTCATAGACAGGACTCAGCAAGAATGGACCTTTTCTCTAATTCAATACGGATATATTTTGCATTTCTAGCTAAAATAAAGGATAACAGTATGACTAAGAGATGCAAAATTATTTCATTAAGTACAAATGGTGGTTTTACACAGTCTTCGGCAAAAAGCCATACAAAGGGTAGAGTGGTGGAAGCTGTGAATGAGGTGAGAGCTCATTTCTGGATTTTTTTTTTTCTCTCTCTGGAAAACTGTGTCAAAAAAGAGTAAACAACACAGCTGCTTTTCTTGATATAATTGTCCAAAAGGGTTTTGCATAAAAACCTTCTTATTACAGGTTTCTTTTCTGACCTAAATGATAAGTCATATAGCCAGCAAATAAATGATATAAATTAGATCACCAAAAATTGTTGAAAAAAACCCAGTTCTTTTAGTTCACAATGTTTTGTGACAGTCCTTTACTTTCTCCTCATTTTCTTGAAAAAGTCTTTGAGACTGAAATATTAAGTTCAATATATCTTGTATACATCCTAAACAGTAACTGAGGCAGTGCTGAAAGATTTGTAGTTTGCCCTAATTTATCCAGGCTTTATTCTGCTTCTGTAGACAAGACCTGGTAATGGGTAAAGATTCAGACTTGAAAATACATGCCTTTGGAACAGGAGATTTCAATTGTTTAGCTATAGCAGTTAATGAGAGCTGTGATAGCTCTCTGGAGATACATAAAAGACTACTAATGACTGGTTCATTTATAAGTGATGAAGATCTCTCAAGATCAAAATCCTTCCAAAAATAAAATAGAGAGCTGTGAACTTTTGGATATCTTGACAGTGGTACAGTGTCATTATCACCCCACTGGTGAGATTTCTTTAATGCTCAACTTTTAATGGAATTATTTTTCATTTGCAACATCATGCAAGACATTTCATTTACCTTTCTTCTTCTGCTTTGTATCTCCGCTTTGCAGAGACCAGTGGTTTATGGCTACTATATGATGTCAAAATTTTCTCAGTTACCTCTTTTTTCTGCCTGAAAGTTTAGTTTCAGTGGAGTCAGAAGATTTTGCAGAATTCTGTGCAACTGCAATGTGTTCTGTGTCCTTTCAGACACAGGAAGACTCACAGCTTACACTTCTTGGATGGTCAGCACATTTGGGAGATTTCAGAACGGTTGTGAAAACATAGATCAGCTGGACAACATCTGTGCAGCAGGTCTTGCCCTTGCAGAAGCATTGGTACAACTCTGCATTTCTGCCTTGAAAATAATAAACAGAAATACTACATATCCCAGTTGTGAATATGGGAAATGCACAAGAAAATCTCCAAAACAACATCTAATCTCTAGGCACAAAAATACACGAACATATCAGAACATTAGAATAATATTTTTATGTATTTATCTCTTTTCAGATTTTAATCCAATTGATAAGCCAATAATTATTGAAATTTGATCACTTAAGTATAAAATAAGAACCCCAAAGTTGATATGTTTATGGCTAGTTTTACTGGATAAATACAATAAATGATTATTTCCGTAAGTGTTGTCTTCTCTTTTGTTGATAAAGAAATACTTTGTTGATTACCTGGAGCCTTGAACTCAGAGCAAAAGCTAACCAAATCTTACCACAAGAGTTTATCTGTATTGCTGGGAGAGTCAGACATGCTATTTGTAAAGTACTTTTATGTCTTGTGTATAAAATCAGTTCTACAAATACGGCTTTACTATTATTTAGTTCCCTCAGAGAATACTAGATGCAGTCATGAGAAATAAATCTCTGTTATTCTTTGCAGGTAGCTCTCTCTTGCCCACGTGGGATGGGGGGAGAAGGGGGCAAAATCCATTATTTGAACATGAACTCAGATTACAGTGGACAGCATCAGTGTTTCAGTAGCCAAAGAAGCAGACGTTGGTTCATGACCTGAAAAGTATCAAGCATCTGTAACTTTCACTGAAGTCAAATTCTAAATGCTTGACACCTCCCAGTGCTTGTCCTGCTACTCTGCGATGCACATTGTGACTAAAGGAGGGAAAATGGCAGTTTAGCAGAAATATTTCTTTGGGGTTAAGTAATCAGAAAATTCATCAGCAGCTGAACTGTGCTATGATGGATGGAACAGATCTCTGTCTACCAATACTGAAATTTTAATATGCCACACATGGATGAAAAAGGTTTTGACCATTATGTCACTATAAAAATTAACATAGCTGTGAATAATAATGGTAATCCATTCCAATAAGAGAAATATTTATATAATAATGCCATATGATAATGGCTAGGTCAGTAAGGACTTGTGTTTACCACTATTGATTAACTCTAAATTATGCATATTTATGAATATTGCTGAAATAATATGTTGTCTTCAAAATCCTCCCTTCCACTTTTAATTACTGCTTCTTTATCTAATTAAGCTCTCCAAGTCTTTTCCGTTAGTCAGTGTACTTTTGAGGGCACAGATACTCACCTCTTATGACTGGTCCATTAGGACCATGTTGATGAAATTTAATAGAAATTTAAAAAAAAAAAAATAATTCCAGTCTGACTTAATCCTAATGACACAAAAGCAAATAAGATCCTGGATTAATAATGGTGCAAACAACATTAATAACTAGAATAAAAATGGTAAATAACTGAGTTACTAAAATGCTAAATGATCCATTGTAATATCTGTTTTCATGAGGTCGGACACCAATTTGTTTAACGCATATTAACCCAAGGGCCTAATTTTAAAATGTGGTGCAAATAGTTTTCACTTACACAACAAAATACTCATTTCTTGGTGGATTCCTGGAGTATTTTGCACATGCCAAGATATATCTCTTTCTTCATATTACTAACCATCTTTGAGCAATAAAGAAGAAAATTGAACTCAGCCAGCGGGTCGTTAGAACAGTGCAACAGAGCTCAGAGCTATTGACAGCGGTTGCCCTGTGGTTACTGGGCCTTGAGATTTTTTGAACAGTAGCCTATTGACTCTTGTTGAATTAATTCAATATAAGACTTAAGTACCCACAAGTGGAGATCCCTGATGCCTAGGGTTGCATCCAGATCTCAGAGGTTTGACTTTCTATCTGGTGTCCAGGAGGATTTAGGCAGAGAAAGCAAGTTAAGAATGTGCGCTCTGAGGGTGATGTTGCAAGAAAAAGGCCAAACTGTGGACCTACGTTACTTACTGTTTTTACCCTGTCCCAGCCCAGGCAGAAAGCAAGAGCCAGGGACCTATCTGGTTAACCAGGTCAATTCTGGGCTTGCACAGTACGTTCACGGCCAGGAGGAGAAACCTGCTTTGTGTGAGGTGTTTCAGTAGTAGGTATCAGCTGAGTTGAGCCCCATGTTGAATTTACTCCTTCCCCTTCTCTTTCTCCCCCTCCCCCCAACCCTGATTTGGCTCTAATTCCTCTTACACCAATCTTTTAATGAGCAGTGAGCTCTGTGAAGCCATGGTCCATTTTCAGTGGTCAGAACTGTTGCTCTGCCTGGTACCATCAATTGCTCCAGCATCCAAGGGCACTTTTAAAAAAATCCATGAATATAGATTTCTTTGAAATGATTAATTTTTATTAAATCAATATTTTTGATTTTATTGATTTTATTAAAATCAATATATTTTACTAATAGGGTCAAAATCTTTCTACTGAGTTATCAAGAAACTTTTAATGAATTTAATCCAGAATGGAATTTATTTAGAGAGAATAACACACAGTGCCATTGATCTGATGGGGAGGTGGTATGGACATGCCTTTAAAACTCTCAACCCTCCATGAAGTGAGAGATAAGGGGGCAATAACCCTCTTCAAGCTGTGAAATATTAAACAGACATCTGAAATGTTTCTCTTGCAAATTTTACCTAAAAGTTGATTTATTGGTGCTTTAACACTCAGGCGTATTCAGTAAGTAGGACCACAGATGTGGCCATATTTCTAACTTGATAAGCCTGATGAATTATGGGATATAGGGCCTTTTATCCTGCAGCCTGTGGTCAAAAGTGAATGCAGTGATCTCAGCCCTCTTTCTCATGGTCAGATGTCTACTTAGTGACCCTAATTGTTGGTCTCTGCAGTTCTTTCAGGTGACAGGATGACAGCTTACTTGTTCTGGAGGCATATTTGCAGAATAAATGGCCTTAATAACATGCTTGTCAATCCGTGACACAGAAGTTTTCTTTTTTTATTCCCTGTGCTTTTCCTATACTGTGCAGAAGCTGGACAATTCATCACTTTTTTGTGAGAAATACTTCTACCTTTAAAGGAAAAAGTTTCATTCCAACTTGAGTTAGTCAGTACTAGGGTTTGATGTTTTATCACTACAAGGGAAAGGTGGCAAAGATAATTTTCTTCTTCTTTGTTCAACGCTCTTATCTCACCTGTTCATCCATCTCTTTTCCACTTTCCTGCACACTCTAGTATAGTAACACAACCAGGAACAGAGAATTACAGAATTAATGGTTGAGGTTGGAAGGAACCTCTGTAGGTCAAGCAGGGCGATCTAGAGCCAGTTTCCCAGACAGCTCTTGAATATCTCCAGGGATGGAGATGGCACAACCTCACTGAGCAAACTGTTTCAGTGCTCGGTCACCCTCACAGTAGATTGTACCTGTTGGATCCATCGTGTCTTGAATTGTCTTCATCTCCTATATCTACTGTTTTTATAAACTGCCTTAATAACATGCACTGCTGGCTACTACAATGGAAAGGTGATTTTTATGATCTATGATAGCTATAAATTTCACCCCTTTGTAAGCATCTCTTTCTTGACATATACATTTTCATACAACAAAATCATAGACTACTGCTATTCTAAGAAGTCAAAAGTAACCAACTTTTGTTGTTTTGTTGGTCCAACCTCATCTACCCCTGAAGCTTATGGCTACTGCCCACACTACTGAAGCTTAAAATCATAGAACCATAGAATTGTCTAGGTTGGATGGGACATTTAAGATCATCTAGTGAAACCATCAACCTAACTCTGATAAAAACCATCACTAAATCATGTCTCTAAGCACTATGTCTACCTGTCTTTTAAATACCTCCAGGTATGGTACCTCAACCACTTCCCTGGGCTTCCAAAACAGGGTGGCTACATCCAAGCTTCCTCTTAGGACTGATCCCTGGCCTGAGCTAACTCCCAAACTCTTATTTGACATTGTTTGGGGGAGTGCTGGTTGGCATGGGCCAAAACAGGACCAGGGACCATCTGAATGATTTAGTGCTTACAAACATTCAAATACCTGTGTTTGGGAACGTTGCCTGGCACTGTTGAATGTCCTGTGCAGACATAGCCATAAATTCTATGTGAAAGCTGCATTAATGTGGCTATTGGGTAAATAAGAAGAAACCTTTGACCTTAGAAAATATTTTCTGTGCTACTGTGTGTGTGGAACCTTTAAGTAGTTGTGAGAAATCAGCCCTCGAGTAGCCAGCCTCTTGCTGTGTTTGCTGTGAGTATTACTGGGGGATTATAGGGAAGGGGGGGAAGTGCCAATGCAAACCTTCTATCTAAATTCAACCTCACAGCTGAGTTAATTCATATCGAAGTAAGGTGAAATTTCGGACAAATTCAGTGGAGAATCTCAGCACAGAGGAATGCTTCCACCATTTCAGGCCAAGTTATTATTTCCCTTACAGGGCTCCAAAAGGGAAATAAGGCTTTCCTGTACACTGAGTTTTTGATGCTTTGTGAAAACTCACTGCAGTGCTGTGTTGCTGAAACTAACTCTTCAAAAATGTAAGCTTTGCTTTACTATAACCAATCTTTTAAGTTGGTCGTAGAGGTTGAACACAAATCAAGCAGTTTCTTGAGTTGTAGCTGAAAACAGAAAACAAACCCCAAAACCCCAAAACAACCATCCCCAAAACCCCCAACAATCTGAGTTGTGTTTCCTACCTCTTGGATTCAGTTTCAGACCCTGCTCACGTTTGACTTCATGTCCTGATGAGACCCAGATGCCCCCTCCTTTCTTCACTTTATCCACGGGCTGGAAAGGTGAACAGGCCTCCAGCAGGGCCCAGTAAGGTTCCCAACCTGGAAGAACAGAGGCCAGGTGAAAATGGATGAGGCCATGGAGGTTGGACAATGATGCTTAGGTATGAACATAACACCCTAGAGAGACAGATTGATAGAACTCGATCTTTGACTGTTTATGCCACTTGGCCACGTTTCAGTCCTTCAGTCTGATGATGGCATCAGACTATGTTTAATGCTTACAGAAAAATACGAATGGATGTTTTGTTGCAGGGGCTGATGATTTTGCAGGTTTTACTCACCTGGTGTGTCAGTACAGAACTGATACCACAGACACCATGCAAAATGGTTGCATTTCATTTCAATGTAAGGCCCTGTGCAATGGCATTTGTCGTATCTGTTAGTAATACATTTATTAACTTGAGAGAAAAACACTTTTTTGCTGACTTACAAGAATTATGTAAAAATGATTTGGTATAAATTGTTTCATAGTATTCCTTACTTGGACTGTCTCAATTGACCGATATTTAAAGTGGCTACGATTTATCTTCATTTCCATTTGAAAATTGCTATAAATTCATAAAGGTTTATCCAATGGCCATTGAAGTCAAAGGGATATCAAAGGTCTTTTAACAGTGAATTAATTTTTCTGGTGGATTAAATGGCTTTAGGTAAATGGCAAATTAAGTAATGTAAATTATCATTAGCCTAAAGTGTTATTCTAATATGATTAGTTTTACTAGTTTCCAGGCCAGGGTCTGATCTCAATTACACAGGTATGAATGCAGATAACTGTTGACTTAGAGCTACTAAACTTTTTCTAAACATTTATTAATGTAATATATCTAAATCCAGACCCCATATCCTTCTTTGTGAAACTTAAAATGCAGGGTTAATTTGCTGTTTTTCCAGGTGTATTTCTGGTGCACTCTACAATACTCAGACACTATTCTTTATTAGAGTCAGCCTTGTTTCAAAACACGTTTGTTTTTTTTTTTTTCCTTTTACCATGCTGTGCTCTTTCTTTGAGAAAAAAAGTGATGCGATTTCACAGCTAATTGCTTTTAACCTTACTTCTGATTTAAATCCTCACTTTCTTTAAGAAGTTATTTAAAAAGCCCAAACAAAACCCAAGCTTTTTTTCTAGCTTCTACTGAAAAGAGACAAGATACATGCAATTTCTACCACTATGCAATGACAATACTTTAATGTCTGTCTCCCTGATAAAATCTAGGAGAACTGTATTTTCCCTAGGTAGTCTTGTAGGAGCATAAATAACGGGGTTTATAAACAAGTGTCCCTATCCATATGGTCACCCATCTGGTGGTGAAGAATCCCAAGAGAGCCAAGAGAGATACTGATTTCTGAGAACACAAATATAACGTTAGGAAAAACTACTGACTGTTATTTGTACAGTTTGTAAATATTAAATCCTGATATCACAATGAGGACTAATGTGTTGCTAAAGTGTCTCTCAATCCTGCTGGACCTTTCCAAGGAGGAATTATAAACATAATTATATGATAAATCTTTGATATATGGAAGAATTAAAAATAAAAGAACTTTCTGGGGAAAAGTGCAGAGATTAAGGGATGAGCACCAACATGACCCTGATGTTAAAGACCTGGTTCCCTCTGTTTAAATTCACAGCCTTCCCTTGCACATGTACATTTCCAATGCAACAGAAAGGAGAAACTAAACTTGTGGGAATAGTACCACAGGAACTTGTGCCCTCATGCAAGTGGGCATGTCACATTAGAGCAGCAAATCCTGGAGCCCATTTTTTGATTACTACTTATCCAATTGCCTTTCTGCCTTCCATCAGACAACAAATGAAGGAGCAGGGACTTAAGATCAGCATGAACACTTTCAGTAAACACACACATGTGCCTTCATCCCTTATTCTTGGGTATGGCAGGGCCTGAATTTGGCAAGTTGTTTGGAGTATGGCTGTGCTAATTCCCAGAGTGCTCTGGGAGAGTTGTGGATAAAGGTTGACAGTCCTTTCTCAAACCTGTCTGCTCTTATATTTGGATTATCTATGGATTCTCAGTATTCCTGAAAAGAAACTAGATTGTGTAAGGAGCCAGAGCAGAGTTTTTTTTAAACTGTTTTGAAGCTGTGGCCAGAATTATCCCAATAATTGTTTTTTAATGAAAACACATAGGTGGCTGCACTCTGAGCATAAATACTCTTGTCAGGTTTCTGCTCAGCACAGTAGCTGCCCCGAGCTTCATTTTGTGGTCTGTTTTTCTCTGTGTCTCATACACAAAGTCTGGACACTCAGCAAAGATTTCTGGATTCTGCCTAGGGGGAATCAGACCTCAAATGTCATATATTAGCTCCCAGGCATGGGAGTCTCTTGTTGGATCTGTCTTAGGAAGCAAAAAGTACATACTTTGGGAAATTAATATCTTTGGTGAGGGAGTATTCATGTCCTTTTCAGTGGCAAATGAAGGATACTGCCACTAATCATTTCTGGCAATTTTCGTTACTTAGGCACTATTTGAATGTGATTTGAGGAAATTAACTAACTAAAAGACTCTCAACTGAATATTTTGGAATACAGAATGATTAATCTTCCAGCAGGATCTGAAAGAATTTCTGATGCAGAGTGTTTTGATTGGTAGTCATGGGGAAGATTTTGAAAAGTCAAGACAGAAGAGGAATGCAGAATTTACCCAGGGAAGGACTGGAGTTGCTATATAAGCAAGTTAAATTTACATCAAACCTAAAGAGAGGTTAACATTATTTAAATTTTCAGTGCTAAAAAATGAACGACTGTAATATATACTATTCTACCACAGTGGTGCGCTACCCATGGGATAAAGATTAGGGAGTTCAAGCTAGTATTGTAAGTGTGTATGGCTATTGCAAAAATTTGGATCAGAATTTCAGTTTTTGTAATATTTTCTGGGTGCAGTTAGCTTATATCATCCATATGTCTGCTTTAAAAGAAGCTATAGCAAGTCATGGTTCTCCTCTGATTAGTGACTACAAAAACTGTAACGTATCATTCCAAACACAGAGTGTTTCAGGGGCTTCGAGTCAAATGTGATCACTTTACCAGTGAAAAGATATGTACTCATTCCTTTTCCTTAGCTGTCAGAGCTGGTAACTCAGTTTGGAATGTGGCAGTCAAACTGTGCTTTTCTCTGCTTGCACTTTATTGCCAGCAGTAACAATTCAATAACACCTCCATAACCCTATTGCCATGTGCTTGTCCCCAAAGTTACACCGAGAGAGGACTGCTCTGCAGAAAATGTCCTTGTAGAGGTGGAAATTAGCATCATGTGGAGACAGTGGAACATAACCCAAAGACAGTATAGATAAAAATGTGACACCACCTTTATTGCCAGTAGCGATAGAGAAAAATCAAAAAACACCTGAGCCATGTGTGTTCAGTGGGTCTAGTACCAGAGCTGGCTCTTGGGGAGATGACACCAGGAGTCAGAAAATCTGGCCGTGTAAGTACATACTGGAGCAACCATGGCTCTGAAACATGGTCTCCAGACCCTTGGTAGGTACATCCACATGGCACTTGCTGTGGAAAACCCCAGTTCTGGTTATCGCAGTGCGGGCACAGGCTTGACTTTGTGGATCGGGAAGCAGTGAAGGAAAAAACCCTCAGGTTTTAAACTGAACTTATTTCATATGAAAATCACTGACATGCCATGTTTATGGAGCTTCACGCTCACTTTGAAGAGCAGAGCACAATGTCAATAGCTATCACGGAGAACTTATAGGACTAAATCAACAGTAAAATAGGTATAGTGAGATACTGAACAAAAAAGAAGTCTGTGCTTGAATTGTTAGGATGGATGAAGGGTACAGATCTGTTTTTATGGCTAGCATGTTATTGTTTATCAACTTGAAAGATACCTAGAGATAGCTGAGCTGTTAGGAAACACATATTTCCTATTGCACTTAATATGAATTCCCATCTACACGTGTGATAATTGTGATAATGTATGATTGTGATCATACAGTTTTATTTGAGTTTTTACTTCTTTTAAGTATGACTAGTTCATATTTGTTTGTAATAGTTACATGTGCAGTCTGTGCTATGTGTATTGTATCCTCCCTCAGAATTTACCTGAATGTGTGAGAAATGTGGAGTTTAAATCCTCCAAAACAAAGGGGTAATTGGTAGATGAAGAGAAATACTTATGAGAAATCCAGATAGGACAGTGGCCCAAATAGGAAGAAATCTTTCTGGGGCAAGAGGAACTTGGTGTTTGCCTATTACGTGTGTTGATTTTTGAGGTATTTGTGATTAATAACAAAGAAACTGTTATAATGGCAAAAGAATCCATGTTAGATCTGAGGAGGAGGTGAGTAACCTTGAATGGCAGCCTGTGCTGCTGGAATAAGGGACTCTTCTCCATAATGGCTAGAAACAAGCATTTTTCTGCTCAAAGGGCTTATTTGTGGGCAAGACATCAGTGTGATTCTTTATAATATTGATTTTTCTCTGAGAAGCTGAGACAGTGAGGAGGATATTAGTTGATACAGTGGTAAGGACCTCAGATAACTTGAGTGTTGACACTAACAGCCTAATTGAAGAAGTCCAGTGTAGGGCCCATTTATGACCAGAGATGAGAGACATAGGAGAGCCCTTGAACTGCAATTTCCTGAAGAGAAACAGATACAAATGGAAAATGCCATTTCCAAGCCTGAACAGCCAACTCTGGACTGTTGGTATACAAGAGGAATACAAGGTATACAAGAGGCATACAAGAGAAAGCAGTGGTCAGTTAACTCATAAACTCTTCACATCTGTAAAGGTCATAATAATTCCTAATGCCTGGGAAGGAAGCAGGGAAGTGTCTTCTATGTTACTGGAGTATTAATATATTTTTGCAAGTTTAGAGGGTATACTCACTGTCTCATTCGGTCCTATTTTTCACTCAAATATTCTGCTTATTTTTAATAAGCTGTCTCTGCTGCCTTAAGTACACAAGGGATCCCCCACTGTTGTCTCCTGAAAAGTACAACTTCCTACAATTTCACCAGCTTCAGTTCAAAAACTTGGATTAGCGATCTCTTGGCAACTTGTTTTCTCTAACAATGTTACAGAATCTTAACCTTACAATTCGATAAAGCCCTGAGCAACCTGGACTCACCACAGAGCTGACACTGCTGGAGGTTGGGCTGGAGATATCCTGAGGTTCTTGCAACCTGAGATATTCCAGTTTTCTATAATTTGAGGTTATTAGTCATAAATTTTCATAATAGGACCAAGCAAGCATGGGTCTGTGCTAAACAGAGCAGAGCACAAATTCAGTATTGCAGACAGTTGCTTTGATTTTTGTCTTTCTTTCTTGACACCTACTTGGCTTCTCTTGTACTTCGATGAAATATTGCATTTCACTTTAAGGTCCCTTCCAACTCCAACCATTCTATGATTCTATGATTCTGTGTTGTAACAACACGTGACAAGAATGGCACATACCCCTTCAAAAAATAAGGAAAAGTATAGGTTTTCTTATTGATAATTTAACTTTGCTTGCTCAAAACCTTCTGTTCTAAACCTTGTCATTGATTGTTCTTCAAAGAGTCTTGCTTTGAAGAGTCTGATATAGTCTTTCCTCCCTCTTTAAAGTGATATCTATTTAGCAGATGAAAAATACAGTTTATGATATACACAGTGAGACAAGCCTTTAGCAGCATAAATCAATGTGCCTCCTTTGAAATCCATGGAGGTATATTAATATGTCAGAATCTGATGTGACCATTACATATCATATTTATGTAAGGACTATCTTGGGCACATACAAAATCTTATTTAAGGCCTCATTTCACTTAGGTATTTTAATAGTTGCCAAAATTTGAGCATGTCATTCAGTTGATTGCAAAAAGATTCATCGTGTGTTTAAGCACCCTGCTGAATCATGATAAGGAAAATAAATGAAGGATATAAAGGATAATTTTAAATAGTGGAATATGCCTATGAGCATGCTGGAGTATGCTCTGAAACGTATGTGCTCCTTTTTCCCCCCAAAAAAACAAAGAGAAGAGCAAAAAAAGTTCTCTGCAAGGTCCCTGGTGAAGGATTTGTAAAGTCAGCAATTTTCTTTACTGTTTGCTTTGCAGTGCAATACCTTCACTTTTCAGTTGCTTTCCCTGTAACATAGACCTGTTCTTTGTCGCTTGACCTCCTCTGTTTCTGCCTTTACAAACTGCTCTTTTTTAAAAAGCCCTTCTGCTCAAAAGATTTTCAAGTGCTGTGGTTTCTATTTTCAGCTTGCAGTTAAAAGCTCTTTGTTATTTTCACAATCCTCCCTTCTTGTGACTTTCACACTACAAAGAGGCTATCTAATTCTGATCGCAAGAATCCAGCGAAAACACTCATCAAATTGGGCCAACTGAACATAAGAAGAAATCCTATAGTTTGGAATAATATGCTTGAGGAACAGAAAAGGAAAAATATGCAAGAGATGCTCAAAAAAGAAGCACAGGGAAAGGTTTTTATGGTAGGACAATATTGTCCTTCCACTGTCATTGTGGCACAGCCCAATATTCTAATTAAAGGAGCACCAAAGGAAGATTTTGGTGTGATCCAACAGCCTATTGGTAAATAAATGTGGAGCCACATTGAGAAAGACAGCTGTACCAGATCAAGAAACTTGTGTAAAAGAGGACAAAGATATAATTAAACATATGGTAAATATGACTTTATAAGAGCGGGTGCACACGTGAAAGCCCCAAATGCATGACCTTATTCTGAAGGTTTTTGTTTCTGTTTGAAATGACTGACATTATTAATATTTTTTACATCCAAGAAAATGAATCAGTTGTGCCTGGCCTCCATGTCCAGAGGCTTCTCCAGTGCCCAGCGCGTCTTGCTCAGTCACTCATTTGGGTTTAACTTAATGAAGAAAATAAAATTGTGCAAAAGACATGCTGTATCAAAACTTTAAACTCCGGATGTTTTACGGTTTCAGTATAATTTTATAGCTCATCCAACTTATATTTGTTATAAGTGTTTTCTCTTACCAACTATGTACTTCGATAAACAGCAGACAAAGTTGCCAACTGCTTGCCTGTGATTCACTTTCCTCTCAAGCTGCTCTTGAGAGTACACAAGATGCAGAAATCCACAAAACCTTTTTTCTGACACAGGATTGTTATGTGTTATAAAAGCTGGCATGAGTCAGTAACTGTGACATGGATGAGAATTTGGAAGCTCTAGATCCAGTTCTTGGTTCTTCACTACAATCTATCACAAAACTTTTAAGCCTTTAATTTCTCTCCACCTAAACTCCACCTCAGGGATGTGCAGTAATTAACCCTTTCTTCTCCTCTTCTAAGCTCAAAAAACAGCTTTTTGCTGTCGTTGCTCTATTTTTCAGTAAATCTATACAACAGCTCAAGAGCTCCAGTCTTCATTGCCTACTCATCATTGATCAGATCACTCTCCAAGTGATGCCAATACTGTGTTAATTGCTTTTTAAGAAAAATATGTGGGAAAAATTAACAATCATTTCTCCCTCGAATCCAAACCACACTTCTAAGACTATGCTTGCAGCAGATCTGTTTCTTATATTATTCTCTCCCCTCTTGACTACCGTTTTTATCTCCTGACATTTATGTGTTGTCAGCACTTCAGCCACAATATGTGGAAAAATATTTACCCTGTTTGCTACATCATCTTGCTCCCAGTTACAGCAGATGTGCTTGCATCGCTTTTCAACTCAGAGGTGCAGGAGAGCAGATTCCAGTCAGGCTAAAGGCTCAGCTCTCTGCTGAACAAATTGCTCTGCTTGCTGACAATTGTAGCTGCTTGTGACCGCATGTAAGAATAAAATTGGTATTAAGATTACAAGATTTATGGGGCGGTGAAGATGTCTTTTTCTTCTGCTAGAACATGTGTCTGAATCAAACAGTTCCATCCACTCACAGGGCTGTCATAGGACCAGCAAGGAAGCTCAATGATTACTTCCTTTCAGGATACAGTGATTGGAAAAAGTTCCATCTTTTTTTTCCTTACTGTTGTTGCAAAACAAGTTGAAGCGGTTTTTCTGAGATTGTATCAATGGAAAAAAAATCTCATGGGGAAAATATCTTGGAATTAAAATATCAGGGATCTGGATTTTTTGGAAAACCTGCTTTTCAAATTGTGTTTGGAATTTTCTACTTTGTGGGCTTTGTGTCATTATTTTGATGTTATTTTAAAATAAGTGAGAAAAAAAAATCATTTATATCAGGGACATTGTTTCAGCTGGCCATGTTAGTTTCCAGAGGTGGTGGTGGGGTTGTGAGGGGTGTTTACAATCTTCAGTGGTCTCAAGAATTCAGATATATTGACCTTAAGAAGTGTCCCCTGCCTCCTGTACAATGAAACCAACTGATGCTTTGGAATTCGAAATTTATGGTGTAAACCTACTCCAAAATGTAGACATTTCTACCAAGAAAACACTTGGATTTTTGACTTGAATAAAAACTCATGGAATTAAATTTAGTCCATAAGTGTGCTCCATAACTAAGTCTTTCTGTTTCTATCTACTGAAGGTGGAGCTCTTGAACTTAGTGGGTATTATTTTGAAAGCCAATAAACTGTCTTATGTTGTGGGGCTTCATAATTAGAGGTGATGCTTCTGGAGGAGATTAGTGTCTGCTGGACAAAGATTATTCCCCTGTTTAGAAAGAATTATAAACTTACCAGAATAAGACATCTGGACATTCACCCTCTTGGCAAAAGCCTCTGGAAATGATTGATGGCTCCTAGTCTGGCACAAACACAAGGGTCTGCCAGTGCTGTAAATTCCTCTGTTGTCTGTACATCCAGATGAAATCCTCAGTGCTGTCCCTACAGTCCGTGAACTAATATCAGGCTCAGTACCTTGGCAGGAACAGCAAACGAACTGATACAAACTAAATTTGCTTAGCTAAATTAAAAGCATGGCAAAGCTAAGAGAACTGAGTTAAGGGCCTTCAGAAAATGTAAAGAAGGGAAAAACGGATAGGCTTGTTTCCCAGGGGGGAAAAAAAGGGACAAGATTTAAAAGGAGACATCAGGAAAGAAAATTCTTTTAGATATAATGCGCATATGAAGTGAACGCTTCATGTTTTTAACACATAATCTGGATTTGTTGTTGCATGGAGGGATAAATATGAGAAGGATCTGTGCTAGATGAAAATAGAAAGCTTTCAAAGATTTAACCACGCAGTAGAGGGGAGAAAATGCCGTTCAGTTGTTGATTTTTTTTTTCCCTTTCAATAATACAAACCTGAGAAACAGAAAGTGGCAGAGAAGCGTTTGGAAGGAAAATGCACAGTAATTACCTAGGCTTTGAGGTTCTGTGGAGATTCAAGATCTCCAGTTTCACTGTTGTGACTCAATGTGAAACATATGCCTAAATATTAGTGATCCTACTGTGGCAGCCACTATTGTCTCTGATTCCTTAATTATGCTGCCCTTAACCAGAGAGAGAAAATAGCTTGATATTGACTTGTCTTGGACTGATTCTGCAGAAATTACATAGGAAGGAAATCCAAAAGGATCATATTTTTTTCCACTCATCATAATATTTCTGAGAGCTTCTGCAACTTTTATTTTTTTTTCTTTTCAGCAAGTGGGTCTGCCCTGCAGTGGAAGCAGAAGTGGTCCATGCTGCTGCACCAGCTCCCTCAGCACCTTGGAAGGAGAAGAACTATTCACAGTCAGGTTTTCTCTGGATTCAGGGTTTCTCACTTCTCCTGGCTGCTCTCTGGCAATTCTGCAGCTGGAATTACGCTGCCTCCAACAGGACTTTTTCCAGCCACAGAATGTCACAATAGCAAAGCAATAGAAAACCTGGCTGCACTGATAATATGCCCCATTTTTCCCAGGGCTGAAGGCTGATGGCTCCTTTACATAAGTTACTCCATCTCTTCCTCTCTGCTCAGATATGATTTTTATTCCCATCAGCCTTGCCTTGAAAGAAGAGCAGATTTTACCAAGGACTTGAACAATGGACTAAGATGCAGGAAGATCAGCAATAGAAACTTAGAAATCTGTTCTTCCACCTGATCATGAAAGTTGTCAGCTCTTCCAGGCTGTTATCTCTGGAGGTTGGCCAATTTTCAACCTGGCTGTATGAAATGTATTTGTGAAATCGTTCACATACAGCTTGTTTTGTTTGGAAGAGTAGTCTGACATGTAGCTCTTCTCCCAGTTCCACAAAGTGGTGAAAAGAAAAAAGATGAAATCTATATTTAATGAATGAAATTTCACCCGGTGTAAGCAATTCTGTGTCTAATGCAGCCAGCTTTTGCCAAGTTCTCAAGAAAGCACTCGCTTTCACCTGACATTTATTTCTTGAATAAAGCCATACTTGAGATCAGTATATTTTCATGCTGAGATTGTTAGCAAACTGAAAATAGAAGAGAACAGAAGAGGAGAAGTTTGGCCTTTCCAGCAGGACAGCAATACAGAATTTATTAACAAGAGCAAAGCAGGACAAAAAGAAATCGTACGTGTATTCCTTTAAATTAAGGGGATTACTGTAATGGGACATCTGGTACTTTAAAGTGCAGATTGCAAACTCACTATGCTGTATCATTTTAATCCCCATAAGTAAATGCTCCCCTCCAGCTTCCTTTTCTGTGTTAGTTATTCTCCCGCTTGCTGTCCTTGCGTATGGGAAGAACAAATCCAAGGGCAAAATGTTGAGAAGCAATTTGATTTTGTAGACACTTTGTCAGGCTCTATCCCCAGAACTTCTGCGGATGTGGGAGAGGAGTGAGGTTATGCTGTACGGCTAAATCACATGCTTTAACATCTCAGCTTCACTTCAACACGACATGACTGCAGGCAGACCCAGAATTTCATATGGGAACAGTTAAATAACTGAGAACATCTAAAGCAGAGCAGAAAAAAATCAGGCAGTGAGGGGTAAATGCCTACAGGCAGGCCAAATCTACAGAAGAAAGAAAATTGCTATGCTGTATATTCTGCATAACAAAAGAAATGTACTTGTGATGAGGGCTGGCTTAATTTATAGTAGTTTTGGATAGGAGATAATAATTATTGCCATTGTAATCCTGGATAATTCCTCAGTACAATTATCAGCCTCACCAGAGTTTATTGCACACGATGTAGCTGGAGATTTGTGAAGTCTGGATAGTTGCTACCCTCTGGATCAGGATAGCGTTCCGCTCTTTTGTTGTTTGTTTTAATCTGTTATTTCGAAAAGCAGATTATTTCCTTTTTTAATTTTAAAGAGGACTCTTCAGAACAGATAAATAATCTTACTCCGGGTTGATAGTCCCCATCTATGCTTGCAAAAATAATATTTTGAGTTTTATTGCAAAAAAGACAGATTTATAATACTGATTGCTATATTTATTTCTAAGCATTCTTTCTGCTAAACATGCATTTGCTGTATAAGAGAACAACCATCTGTGAATTTCTGAATTTCATTAAACAGATGATAAGTGTTTAGTGATAACGATTTCATTAAACAAATGCTAGTGTTTTGTTTTCCACAGGATTAATACATTTCATACATAAGAATTATCATAAACTAGTGTGGACTTAAACAATTTACAAACTGGAAATAGTCCCAGAACTATATTGTTTGTTTAGCCAATTCAAATTAATTAAGAAAAACAAGTTATACATCTTAATTATTATTAAAAATTTCTCAGAAATAGAAGACGAGAGACAAACATGCAGGTTTTATAACTTTTGCAATTTATTTTGGAAATGCCTACCACTGCTTTTAACATCATTTTGTGTGACTGAATTTTTTTGTAAACACAACTGTTCTCTCACATGTATTTAAATGAAAGATATTTTTTTTATGTCTTTCAGGGAAAGATTTCAGCAGAAAGGCTTTCAAACATTCTGAAAGTCATTTTGACGCCAAATCAAAAAATGAACAAATGTTTTTCCTTTACTTAAAGTAGCTCTTCAGGCGGCAAAGAGGGTCTTACTGAGCCATCAAATCTGAGCTACTCACTAAGTGAGCAGAACTGGAGGTGGGCACTGACAGCTTGAAATGCCATCGTGGACTCTCAGCACAGAGCAAATGTTGATGAAGAACATCACCCAACAGGAAAGAGGGAACCAAAAGGCGTGAGTACTGTTTTCTGTTGCCCACATTTACAGAATCCATTTATCTTTTCTCTGTGATGTAGCTGCTGAGAGAACAATGACAGTTTGAGATGACCTTTGTTCCCTTCCTTTGACTTCCAGCTCTTCTCTCATTTGCAAAAGCCTCATTAGGAAATGTCTACAAGCCTACTCCTTCTTCCACTGTTCCTCTGACAGCACTTCTCTAAGAGGAACTGATGAGTAAAACAGCTGAATTATTTTTTTTCCATTTAACGTCATCCCATGTTTTCCATCTGATTCCATCTTTATTCCTAGTTTATAGCACAATTTTTTCATATCAGTCAGTAGAACATGACCCTCCATTCAATACAGGTGAGTATCACCCCATTTCTAGCGGACCACTCCTCTGGACTTCTGCAGTCATGTTATGTGTGTGTTACAACTTTAGGTCAATGGAGAATTTCAATAGCCTTTTTATGCTGTGTTCAGTAATTAAAATATTAAAGTCTGGAGGAGCTCTGGAGAACTTCCCTAATAGCTTCTCTTCAGCATGACACCTCCTTGCAGGAGTGTAGTTGGCCATCAGCTCCCCTTAGCTAAACTTCTTCCCACTTTACAGGTGTTACACTGATTCCCTATTTTTCTGCCTCACTTTTGTTTTCCCAAGTGGCACCATGTCTAATGCCCTAGTTAAATTCAAACAGATTTCATCTCCTGCCTTTTCTTTGTCTGGATAATCAGTTATGCTATCAAAGGGAGATATCTGATTATTCGAGCATTATCTACCCTCAGTAAATTATTTAGCATTTTATCTCATTTTCAGTTTACCTCATGTAACTAACGTTCCTTTTAATTACCTCCCTTTTCCCTCACTTAAAGATGACTGTTGTCCAGGTATACTGACATAAGCCCCTCCTTGTCACTTAGAACATCTTCATCCAACAGACCTGGAGTCTGGAGAAGCTGATCCAGCCTGACTGCTTGAATTCTTTCCACTTCAGAGATGGGGCTTTCCTTTTCCATATTCTCCCATCATCCCCTTGCCCTGTTGTCAGCACAATCTTCCCAATGGAAAATGAATTATAGAATCACAGAACGGTTAGAGTTGGAAAGGACCCTAAAGATCATCTCATTCCAAACTCCCTGTCATGGGCAGGGACACCTCCCACTAGACCAAGTTGCTCAAAGCCCCATCCAGCCTGGTTTTGGAAAAGACACTCTATTCCCAACGGGCCACAAACAGCTCGGAGAAATGCTTTATAACCAGGAGTAAGAGTTCTTCTTTCCAGCTCTCTCCACAGTTGTAGAAGAACACGGTGCCATTTTCCTTTATGTAAACAGGCCGTTCTTTACATCCAGTGAAAGTGATTGCAAACAGCATTTTGACTGTGAAAGCACAGAGGACTTTCCAGACTTAGATGAAAGTAGTTAGTTGAGGTTTATATAATTCTTATTTAAATTCATTATACATGCATGGATACATGAATCTTGCAAGAACTTCTCTAACTATGTATTTTATTGCCTAAGGAATGCCATTCTGCAAAGATAAAAGCCCAAATCCAGCAGATCCTTGTATCAGAAATTCTTATCTAATTTTCAACATTTATAGAAGGATAATTACCTTCCTCTTCTCACCCCCCACTGTTTTAACAAGGAGTTGGATAAACTTCTTTTTCTTGTAGAGGATGTAGCAAAAGTTTGCGATCCAGTTAACCCTGCCTGGTAATCTCAGTTCCTTCATTGGCTCATAATGGGATTCTCGTCAGGTCATTTCCATCAGCAGTTTTGAGGGGTTGCCTCCACATCTTGTTTTTAATGCAAGAAACCAAGAGCTTGATTTTGGTGGTCCAAAGCTGTGTTACTGTGAGACCAAAGAGATGGAGCTGAGAAGATGCCAGGCTCCTGGCTGCTGGCTTATGCCCTCCGTGGGACACACTGTTCAGAAACCCCTGGTGTACACATGCACCAAATAGCAGCAGTAATAGAAGTGATGTGTTGTCTGAAGTATTACTATATACCATACTTTCATGGATGAGATGAATGAAGGAAAGAGAGGAAATGATTACTCTGCAGGAGCCTGAGTCAATCGCTCCCCATCCTCTACTGGACCTGGAAACATTTGGCTCTTGCAAAATAATCTTTAATCAGATAGGTCACGCTATTAACGTCAATGGCTCCTTCTGTGAATAAAAAGTGCTCAGCAGGCTAAACATTTGCTGGACTGATTTCTAAGTCTTAAAATGCTCAGAGAAAACACAAAATGCATTTTATAAATTCTTGTTTCTGTACTTCACATTTTACTACAGAGTGAAATTTTATTGCTGATTGTCATTTATTAGGAAAAAAAAAAAAAGAAATATGAGCAGGACCCAGATGGCATTGTACTTTTTACATAATTGCAAAATACTTATGTTACAGGCAATTTTCATTATGTTCTAATCAAACTTGTGCAATCCTGTCACTGCACTGTCAGTACAATTACCACATCTGTTTAACAAAAAGTTGAATAACAATCCTAAAGAAAAACAGATAAATTAATGGTCATCTCAACAGAGACACCAAAATGGAAAAGGTCCTGCTGCAGTTGTAGCTCTCAGCGTACAAGAAGCCAGGATGAATTGTGGCATCAGCGTGAAACACTCAGGAGAAAAGCAAGTGGTATGACAACAATCAGACAAGATCACAGGAGCAGTTAAGCCAGCTAGCAAAGACTTTGCAGTGTCCCTTGTGAACATCTGAAAGTAGCACTGAGAACCTGCCGTGTTTCCTTCCTTTGCCATGCAGAGAACAATAATAGCTGAGAGCATCTTTGTTATATGGGCTTTGGTTGTGAAGGATTTATGGAACATGGAGAAAAAATCAAAATATAACAGGAACAGTAAGAGACAGGCAGAGTGTTCTTGCGGCATCCCAGGAAAAGACATCACAAATTTAGCATCATGGGCTGAGCAGGAAGGAGAAGGGGACTCACAATTCAGCTGTTGCAGTGACCACACAGACAGACACTGAAACTCCAAAGTGCTGCTCTAGGATGAGTGCGTCACAGGACAGAGACAGCGTTGATGGCTACACAAGTCACAGTCACAATCACCACACAAAACCACTACAGTCACCCTCAAATCAAGAAAAACAGTTACAGCTGCAGCCTGTAAAAGCCTTCATGAAGACCTTGCCTTGAGTCTTGTTGATGGACTGTCTGCAGACCACAGTGATCACTGTTGGAATCTGACATCTAGTCAGGATGACTGCTTTCAGAGGGAATGATTACTGTCCCTTTACTTACACCACGGGGCTTTCTAACAACCAGGGAGAACAATTTCCAGCTTCAGACTTTCAGTTTTCTGCCAATCTGCTGCAAAGCCCTGAACTGACCACCCTGGGGAGCAAAGATCCTCTATGTTCCTGACGCTTTGTGTCCCCTGGTAGTTGGGGAAGAGCAGATACTTGGAGCTCTTCCTTGGAGCTCTCTGTGCAGCTGCAACAGTGGCAGGCAACTCGGATACACTGATGCAACTGCAGAATTGAAGAAGTCTCTCTTTGGTTTCAGCCTGCCACTGCCCTGGCCTCCTCCAGGGGAGCAATTTTGGCTGGAACCAATCTTAATCTCATGACTTCTTTGCCAACTGCTGGCATTCATAGAATCATTGAATCATAGAATCATCCAGGCTGGAAAGGACCTTCAAAGATCATCTAGTCCGACCTCCCCGCAGTCAGCAGGGACACCTCCAACTAGACCAGGTTGCCCAGAGCCTCATCAAGCCTCCCCTTGAATGTCTCCAGGGAAGGGGCCTCAAACACCTCCCTGGACAACCTGTTCCAGTGCTCCACCACCCTCATTGTAAAGAACTGTCTCCTAATCTCCAATCTAAATCTGCTTCCATCCAACTTAAAGCCATTGCCACTCGTCCTGTCACCACAGGCTCTCCCCAGCCTTCCTGTAGCCCCCCTCAGGTGCTGGAAGGCCGCTATTAGGTCTCCCTGGAGCCTCCTCTTCTTCAGGCTGAACAACCCCAGCTCCCTCAACCTGTCCTTGTAGCAGAGGTGCTCTCTCTGCCCTCCTCGTGGCCCTCCTCTGGACCTGCTCCTCCTATATTGAGGGCTCCAGACCTGCACACGGTGCGCCAGGTGACGTCTCACCAGAGCAGAGTTAAGTGGCAGAATCACCTCTCTGAACCTGCTGGCAACACTTCTTTGGATGCAGCCCAGAATGCGATTGGCCTTCTGGGCTGCAAGTGCCCACTGCCTGCTCATGTCCAGCTTCTCATCCACCAGCACCCCCTTTCCTCAGGGGTGCTTTCTAATACCTCATGCCGTAGTCTGTACTGATGGTGAGGATTGTTCCAGTCCATGTGCAGAACCTTGCACTTGCTCTTGTTGAACCTCATGAGGTTCACCTGGTCCCACATTTCCAGCCTGTCCAGATCCCTCTGGATGACATCCCATCCCTCTGGTGTATCGACAACACCACACAGCTTGGTGTCATTTGCAAACTTGTTGATAGTGCATTTAATCTCTCTGTCTATATCATTGATAAAAATGTTAAACGGTATCAGTCCCAGCACAGACCTTTGAGGGAACACCACTTGTCGCTGCTCTTCATCTGGACTTCAAACCACTGAGTACTACCCTTTGGATGCGACCATCCAGCCAATTCCTTATCCACTGAACAGTCCACCCATCAAATCCATAGGTCATCCCTTATCTACTGACCTGGTCACTTGATCATAGAAGGCCATAAGGCTAGTCAGGCAGGACCTGCCCCTAGTAAAGCCATCCAGTCCACCTAAACCATGCTAGCCTTATAAACCATAGAGGCCTAGGTGGCCTTGAAACACCAGCCTGTCTTTTTAAGCATTCAGGAGCACATTCACCTCTAGTATAATTCCCAAGGCATCTAATTTCTGCCTGTTGACATTCACATGCTGCTCAGATCCTTGGCTGTAGAGGAGGCCCTGAACTAGAATTTTCAAAGGCTTTTTCTTCTGATCACAGCTGAGATCTTACAGAAGAAACACCCGCATCCCAGGCAGTATCTACTTTTTAGTGTGGTTCCAGCACTGGTTTATGATGCAGGAGGTGTGGACTCAGTCTTTTATTCTTTGAGATCTTTAAACCCACACTCCAGGGAAGGAGCCAACCACAAGGCTACTGGATAACTTTGGTGCTACTTTCTCATCTTTTGTATTGGTGCCATTCCATACTTTTAGGAATGAGTATTATAATGCAGTTTGGTCTAATTACTTGCATATAGATCTGGGATTTCTTATTTTCCAATTCATGACATTTTCATTATTTCTGGTACATAGAAAAGGATCAGGAAAATGCATGGATGTTATCTGGAGAGCTTTGGTAACTTCCTGTTAGGATTGCAATAAACTTTTCCACAGGTTTTTTTTTGGAGAGTTTGAACAGGCCTATGCTCCATTTTTCATATGCTTTGAAAAGACAGAGTGAAACAGCATGAAGATCTGTGCTGAAGACAGAGATTTTTAATAAAATCTGAGGTGTTACCTACTATCTATAATTCTGAAAATCTACACTGTGAGTATTCTCGATGATGTCTGAGCTTGAAACTTGGGGACAGGAGGAGACTGGCAATACACAGATTTAAAAAAAAAATAAAATAATCCCAACCTAACTATGGATTCTCCATACAGCACTTATAAATAAAGGCACAAAAGAATACTATGGCAACAAAGAAAGAAAAGGGATCAAACTAGTCATTATAAAAGACAAATCATATACTATCTTCATTGCAAGCTTTATAATCTCTCTTTTTGCTGTCTCTTACAGCATCATAATACACAATCTTGGTTGAAGCACTGTGGAACACTTATTTTCCCTCCTATATAAAAGCTGTTGACTTGCAGGAAAATTTCACTGAGAAATTTTTTTTTATGTATAAACAAAGAATATATTACTTTTTAGAACAGGGTCTTTCGCATATGAGCAGATAAATAAAAAACATTTAAATTATAATCAACCAAAAAATGAACACTTGAAGCTAGGGAGCAAAATGTCAAAGCAGAGGAAATTCAACAGAGGCCATAGCATGCAAAAAAATTTCAAGAATTGCTGCAAATTATTAGCACCTTCCATTGAACTTGCTGCTTCTGCTTTCTCACATCTCTCTTGAGTTACAGCCATGTGTTAATCCTTATGTATGGGTCACTTCTAGTTTATTGCCTCTTTTAATCAGAGCAACCACCTTAGAAGTCTTCAAGTTCTTTCACACATGTAGAAGTGCTTTATATTTCTGCTCTCTACAGTTCCTAGAAGTGCTGTGTCTTCTCACATAGGCAGTTTTATTGAGTTTCCAGTAACAGGTTACAAAATATGATCCATAAGTGAGTTGGACTCCCATTAATAAGGATTTCCAGATACTGTGCCTTAGGATATCCTGCCTGATCCCTCTCTGACATTCCATAAGTATCTGGGTCTTATGAGATTTCTGTCCCTGTTCAGTTACCTGAATGGGAATTCTGGGATGGTCTGACACATCTTAAAAAAGATCTATCAGCACCTTTATTTCAGCAACAGAATCCCATTCCTACCATGGAACCCACCTCACTTAAGTTCAGTTGTCGGTGGTGTCGTCATCCATGCTGAAGCTTGTTGCATACTCCTTGGAGATCCAGTTGATGGTAAATGGCATTTAGAGTATGATTCACTAGACCAAATGCCAACATTCATTTTAAGAAGCAATGAACTGTCCCCTAAACTTCTTTGACCAGTACAGGAGCCCATGGTAACGTGTACATATGGGCATATTTAGGTAAATTATGTGAACCCTGTCCTGTCTTTGAATGAGGCAATCTAATGCCATATGATTTTAAGGTAGTCGGTCTTTTGTTTTTTTAGCGTAGTCTTGCAAAATGTCAGATAGGGCATTACTTACTGTGCTGCTGCGACTCCCTGGGGCTCTGTGTTTCATGATAGACTCAATTAGACCATCCATCTATAAAGGATATGTGTTTGGTAAAACTGTTAATCTCAGGGCAGATCTTACAGATGAAGACATCCCCTAACACACTGCTCAGTTCTGGAAAACGTGGCTGAAGAGATGGTCCCCCACCTCTTCAGGAGCATGGAGGAGCTATCTTTGTGCCTGGGAACTGCAGGTCTTTGTTCTTTGATAACTGGATGAGTGTGGGTGTGAGAGGGAGAGAAATTAAGATGTTCTGCCCACTGATATACAGCTCTTCTTCGGAATTTCAAACTCGCTGTTAACTACTCAAGAAAATGATCATGACAAAACGACCAGGCCATTTTCACCTGCTCTACTTATTAGCTTTACAAGTTAAAAGAGGAGTTTTCATATTATAGTTAAGAAACTTCACTTTCTCTTTATTGTTTCCCCTAGTTTTCTCACTTTTGTTTTTCCAATTATTTTGATTAAATTTACCCCTATGATCTTATTTTTTTTCTCAGACATTTAATAGCAAGTTTAAAAAAAAATAATCACAGCTGATGATAGGACAAAGAATTGCTGTGGTTTTTATTGGTTTCTTTTTTCTTTAGAAGTTACAGCTTTAGCACTTTAAACACTACATAAAACATCAAAATTACTCTGAAATGGTGTAATAATATAACATTAAAAAATGCTACCCTAAATTAATATTTACATCTATACTTGCTTCTGTGTGCTGATCCATTTTTAAAGCACTTGTAAGACTTTTTTTTATTCTGAGGCTAGAAAATAGGCTCCAATACTCTTGTGGAAGGACACATTATGTTCCTACTGGTTGATAAAAGCAAGAGAAAAAGAATTAACTCCTGTCACATAAATAAATAATTAAAATAATCTCAGTTTGGGGAAACTGCAATGTCAGTTCATTTCCTTACATTGATCAAAGTGGTCACTTACTCCCTCTTTTAGTCTTACTGGGTTATTTTTTGGCCTAATCCTGCTTTGTTGTGAGATAGTTCTACTAGATTCTAAGTTGCCTATGTAATGTGAATATCAGCTCTTCTCTGAGGTTGCATCTGTAGGAACAAATCAAAAAGCCAAACTTATTTTTTTTTAAAAGGAAATTTAATTCATAGCCCATTTATTCTTTTTTTTTTCTTCCAGTGTTAAGACACTGCGATCCTCCAGGGTTATTCCTGAGGGTTATTCCTCATTAGCTGTATTTTATTTATGAAAAATGCAAAAACTAGGTGTCACAGTTAATAGAAAGGCACAAATAAGAGAGAACAATGGAGCAGGATGAAGGCTATATGTTCAGACTGATCATCTTTACACTTATCTAATTGGAACGTAGTAAGTTAATGTCATATGTATAGAAAGAGAGAGACTAATATCCGAAGATCCTCATCTTCTGGCTACTCCTGGTAATTTGTTACAGGAAACACAGGTGGAGAGCATTCCTGAAGAGACTTGGAAGAGGGACTTGAAAGAGGGATGGACTTTAGAGATTACTTCTGAGCTATGGGTTAGACATATAGAGCCTTGAAAATGATACAAAGGGTTCTGTAGGAGAGTGGTATGAACAAAAGAGACCTGGAAAGAGAGAGGTCATGAAAACATAAGGGCAAGTGCAACAATTTTTTTGTACAAGTAAAGATGCAGAGGTAACCTCCGTTGTATGTCAGTGACTCACAGAGGGATTGGGAAGGGACTCAAGAATATGGGTGTGTTGCCTCCAAAAAGCTGACAGCACATCAGAGGTCAGATTTAAGAGTGGGATAGAAATCCAGAGGTCAGGGATGGAATCCAGTTTAGCATACTTTCTGCAATGGAAATGGAAAGGATGGCTTGGATTAGAGGCCAAAGCAACCCATTTTGGTTTGGGTGCATCAGTTGCTAGCAAGGAGAGAAGTACCCAAGACCAAGGATGGTGGAAGAGACATGTCAAGGATGGAGAAGCACGCTTGTGGGCAGTAGTCAAAATTGGTTGAATAAATCAGGACCAGTGCAGAGGCTGATCTCCCAAGGACTCCATAGAAGTCAAAAGGTAGAAAAGTAAAATAGTAAAATCTACAAAATGGAAAGCGTAAAAGCTTGAGCAGAAAAGAGGAAGGAGGAACCTGGAGTTACAGGCTTCCCACTTATAGAGAGCCAGAAAAAGTCTGATTTTTAAAGAATAATATGTCTGACTGCATGAAGTGTCTGAGGGGTCAAAGCAGATGAGAAGAAAATAGACTCTTGAGTTTTGTTATGACAAAGAGCTCTCTGAAGACCTTGAGCAGCAGAGCAGAAAGAAGGAGCCACAGACAACCAGAAATGGTCCAGAATCCAGAAGCAACTCAACACCTCCTGTAAATACAAGTAGATCTGCCTACCACAAATTTTATTTATCCTGAAGAGTCTTGTAGTACAAGAATAATATTTAAAAAATAGTATTTCATGACTGAGAAAAGCATCACGGTGGGTTCTTGCCTGACAATACAGCCAGATTCCCTGACATTTACAGGAGATATCTCAAGGTCATTTATAGCACTCAGAGACGGGGCACTTTCAGTCTCTGCCTTTTTACTTCGGCTCTTGTTTTGGTGACATCTCCTGTTGGTTTGGGTAATGGTAAGTGGCAGACTGGCCAGGAGCTCCTGCCTTCTCCCGCTCATGGGACTCCATGCGCTTTGGCTAATTACACATCAGGGGCTGCTGCACTGTCCCTCAAAGTGAGCGTAAATCAGAAGTCAATTGTCCATTCTAATCAGATTTAGCCAGAATATATGCTACATGAAGTTTCAAGTGACTAGATTTAGTTTACACACAGTAAACATTTCAGGTCTAATCTGATCATTTTAAGTGAAAACTAGTGAGCTTTAACTGTAGGGAAGAAAAAAGCCACGCTATAATCAATAAACAAGGAATGATCTGAGAGAGGCAACCGGCATGTCCTATTAATCATCCTACCAGCTGATCAGATTTATGATATGAAGCAGATTAATCACGGACTTTCAAAAAACTCGGGTATATACTATACAAACCTTAACTACAGCCTTTGCTGTGGTAATTTGATTTGTGAAGATTTCCTCTGAGACAGCAATGGGGATACATTTACAGCTGAAACATATACAAATATTCATCATTCTTTTCTAATAGCTGTTCTATTAACTTTTTCATGGGCACTTTTGATGGAAGTGACTCTTTTTACTTGGCTGGACATTCTCTTTCTCAGTGCTTCCACATGAATGAGAAGATGCAACGTGAACTCTTCACTGGAATTTAATTTCTCAACAAAAATAATGTTCTCATCACAACAATAAAAACAACAATAAAAAACCGTTTTGTTTACAGATTGATTTCATTTTTTTCTTTCCCTTGTTACTATGGTGTCTGCTTGTATGCAGTTCTTAGAAGCACTTTTTCAAAGACATTGATTTTTTTCTTACACGAAGCATCCTTTTTCATGGTACAAACCTGTCGTCTCATCCCTTGTTATGATGGTGCTTTCAGGGAATGGGAAAAGAGGGAAGGGAATGCCCTTTTCCAATATGATTTTTTTTAAAAAATCCCTGAAGTATGGGCTGTTAAAGCTGTTTTAGGTTTGCTGCTGTTGCTTAACACAGATGGTATTTCTATATGGACCAAGCTCAATATTCCACTTCCCCCAAAAAGGCCAGAGCTGTACTCTGTGAAAGGGTACAGGCTAGAAATGTAAGTCCAATTTGTCTAGATAGTATGCATTTTCCAAAGGGAATGTTTCAGCAAACCCAAATATCACTTTTCTGTAACCACAAATACAATACTTAATATGAATCAAGTAGTAAAACTTTTGTGATCTGCTGGAGACAGAGTGTATTTTGTGTTCAAGTTCAGGTAAGCAGAAACTGATTTTTTTCTTAACTAAAAAATGTAAGTTAATGACACAGAGAGAAGGATAAGAAGAAACCAAATAATGTATTCCTTATCTATCCAGTTCTCTGTATTCCTCCACACCAACCCTTTTGGCTTACAGTTATTATACATTGAGGGGTTAGACCAAATGATCTCCAGAGGTCCCTTCTAACCCCATATCATTCTGTAGTTCTGTGATTTCTTTATATTATCCAGCATGAATGGAAGTCAACAAACCCTTTTCTCCTGAATACCCTGTGACTAACCAAAAAATAAACCAACAAAACAGCTGGGAAGCCTCTCAGGAATTGCAGCACTGCTGGCAGACAGCATCCACTTGGGTGTCTGTGCTTCACTGACATCCACGTTGTGATTAAAAGGAGATATTAGCCTGATTTTATTCTGCACAAATTATACTGCATTTGTGCCCATGGCTTCCTTACAGAGATCATGTAAAACTGGGGATGAAGTTCAGTTCTTGAAGTGGCTCTTTCCTGTTTTCTCTGCTTAGTATGGAACATATTCCTATGGAACATATTCCTATGTTCCACAAGCTAGAACATAGGAAGTTCCATTCAAATATGAGGAAAAACTTATTTATGGTGAGGGTGACAGAGCCCTGGAACAGGCTGCCCAGGGAGGCCGTGGAGTCCCCTTCTCTGGAGATCTTCCAGCCCCCCCTGGATGCCGTCCTGAGTGATGTGCTCTGGGCGTCCTGCTTTAGCAGGGAGTTGGACTGGAGGATCTCTAGAGGTCCCTTCCAACTCTGACAATTCTGTGATTCTGTGATTCCGTATCTTCTACTTTTTCACAAACTGCTTTAGATGTGTCAGTATCGCTCTAAAGTTATTATTATTTAGTGCTGAAGTTTGTCACAATTTGATAAAAGGTCAAACTTGTGCTAAGTGAGGGATAATAGTCAGAACGCTGTCTGCCAAAAAGGAATTATCTCCAACAACAACAACAATAACAAGTATTATTTACCTCTTGCAGGGAAGGAGCTGAGGCAGAGGCAAATTAAGTGGTTTACCCAAGACTGTAAAGATTCCTGTATGACAGCCAGAATTGAACAAAAGAGCTCATGGTGCAGGAAGTACCACATTTTCCCTTTCTCTTTGTCCTGGAACAAGCTCGTCCATGCTTTAGTCCCCTTATGCTGCATCCCCTTACCCATTTTAGTCATGTCTATACTTTTATCTATTCACATTCTCTTGTACCAATTGAAAACACTGCAGTAAAAATTATTTTTCCTGTTATGGCACTTTTAACTGTGCCGTTTTCCTCCTGGTTTTCTTTTTGAGTTTCCCCCTCTCCATCCCATCAAGTGTGTCTTCTTTATTTTCAAAGTCCTTCACAGCCCAGACTTTGCCTGTGCTCTATGAAGATAGCAGCTCCCTCCTACCCATGCCAGACCTGAGTTGTCCAGGTGCCCTGTTCACTTAGGAGTGTCTCCCTCTCAGAATTCCCAAAGTCATTTCATTTCCCACCTTAAAACCCCTCTGGTGCCTGTGACAATCTTGGCGATGCGGGGCTGCGGTTGTGCTGAGACCAGGACCGACCGCAGAGGCCGGTGTCTCCGCATTGGCTCCTTCTGCTCTCCCATCTGTCTCCATCTCTTGCTTTCCACTGGAAGCTCTTTGGGCACAGACCACGCTTCTGTCCCATGGTGGTAAAGCACCTTGAACAAGAGAGTCACAGTTCATGAGAGTGGCACCTATTTCTAAAGCAGTACAAATACTAAATCCGTGTCATGGCACCATCAATTCATTTGGTCAGTAGCACCAGAACCAAACGCAGTAAATTGCTGCCACTGAGACCTAACCCCAGACAAGCACAGTTAAAAACCTACCAGATGTTTTTAAGATATTGAACTTCCATGAATTCAACCCAGTGTGGGTTTCTTTGCTTTTTGGTGACAGCCTTGCGGCATTGGCTTGTGTTCAGTACCACATCCTTTCTAACCTCCAAACTTCTGTGTAGTATTGCTGTTGCAATCACTCATTTGAGGGATGATCTATTTGACTGCTGAATATTCTAACAATAAGATAGCTTGTAGAAATAGTAGCCTGGCCAAAAGCTTTCTCTTCTGAAGGCATCCTTTGCCAATAACCATCAGCAAAAGCTGTCCTGACAGGGCAGATACACATGTGTTGCTCTCTGACTCCAACATACACGAAATTAAGTTGCCAACTTTACCATTGGAGTTCCAACTCTACAGGGGTCAGTTCAATGGCAGTGATGCCACAGCACTACAGCACATAGGGCTGTGAGTTTTTCCCCCAAGTCAGGCATATAAAACCAGTGACGCTAATTTAATGAGTTGGTTTTCAGGAGATTAGTCTCACCATGAGTCGAATTATTCTGAACATATGGAGACCCAGTCTGGCTATGAAGTATGTAAAAGGATGGCAGAGATTCGGGAATGCAGACTTTTTGGGTTGAGTGAATCTTGTATTAAACACTTTAACTCTTCATACCAGTGTCGGGACTGGTTTTCTGTTTGGTTTTGTGTCTTTTTTTAACCTATGACAATGCTAGTCACTGTCATTAACTCAAGTTTACATCTGTAACAAGGCAGAATGGAGGCCTATTTATGAAAAATAGCATTTATATGGAAAACAATAAAACTT
This sequence comes from Scolopax mira, assembly GCA_004320125.1. Lineage (NCBI taxonomy): Eukaryota > Metazoa > Chordata > Aves > Charadriiformes > Scolopacidae > Scolopax > Scolopax mira. The sequence continues at coordinate 21,102 of BJBW01004650.1, read as the reverse complement.
GGAAGCAGCCAGATCTTGGAACAAATGTGGGCTGATGCTGAAGCTTAGTCATTTCTTTCAGCAATACAGGAAACTCTTATTTACAAAATATATTCGATACCTCTGTGTGTGAACTTCTGAGATCAGGGCTGGCTGAACTCAGATTTCAGGGATACAAATTTCATCTGTATCCAAGTGGGTGAGAAACCTTAAATGAAGGCTATTATTTTAGAGCTCAGTCCATGGAAGAAGTTAGGTGTCTAGCTGCTGCCTAACTGCCGTCATTTAGGCTAAGCAGCTCCTCTGTAGATAATAAAATTCTGAAGGACCTGAAAATCCCATTTTTCAGCAGTGTCATTGCCCAGGATCAGACACCATTTGCCCCTTGTCTATCTCATCCTTGTTCTCATTTTAAATTCTCAGTCAAGATGTTATTACACCACCCACTCTGGTACCTGTGAGATGTCTTCAAAGGCATTTTGGGGAGTCAGCAGGGTTGCTGTACAGAACATTTTACCCTATAGCCTATTGATTAGAACAAATGTCAGACTTGGAAGATTCAGCATCATGTCTGCCCTCTGCCTGCGAGATCTCTAACTCTTAGGAAAGAACCTGAACCACAACAGGAAGAAAGTGCATTTGTGGGTGAGCCTCCACAATCTCCATCTCTTCTGATAGAGCTCATTCCCTTTTTAAGGAGTAGTTGAGTAATTGTTGAGGAGCAGTAGTAGAAGCTGCTATTAATTGCATCAAGCATTAACATTCAGTTTCTTTCTCTTCCTGATTGCAGATTTGTCATGAGCTTTATCTCTTGGCGGTCTAGTAAATGTTTAGGGAATCTGATCAAAGTGAAACAGCTTAATTGGAAGAACTTTAAAGCCTCTTTTTCCAGGCTCCAGAGCTTCCCTTCAGATCTTTTCTCCCTTGCTAGGCCATGGAGTCTTATGGCAAAGATGGGAATGAATGTCCACAGATGGATGAGGAATTTGAGGCTGGATCATCTGAAGGACTTCGGACTAGTGATTTCTTAACCATGGGGAAGAAGGAAGTGACATCAGATTTCTTAGAACAATCTGGTTTAGGTGCTCAGTTCCCTGAAGCCTGGAGTTAGTTATATGCTTAGTCCTGGTTTGTACAGCTCGCTCCAACTATCCTCCTTGCTTAAGTGCAGGGAGGGTGACAGGAGACAAATCTCAATCCGAGATTCTTGAGATCCTCTGAAACAACCTGGTAAAAGCAGTTTCAGCACCAGAAAGTGTGTTAAAGCTGTCTCACTTCCAGCAAATTTTCTGAAGCCTCACTTTGCACAAGTTTTGAATTAGTGTGGCCCCTGTGTCAAAAGGTTCACACTTACTGAAGTCATACAGGTAATTTGTGCTTTAAAGCTAAAACATGATCATAAAACATTGTGTTCTTCAGTCTTGCAAACAGATGCAATTCCTTGTACTTCAATGGGCCAGGCATTTTTTTTGACAAGAAATTTGTCCCTTCAATGCTAAAAAGAGCTCAGGTATCATGTGGAGGTGATATAAGGCATACAGTTGATACTAGTGATTTTTCATCTTCCAGTTTACTTAATGTCTTTAAAATAAAACATAAATGATTCCTAAATATGCTTTCAGCTAGCATAAATCTAGGGGGTTGGTGCAAGAGCTCAGGTGGGATAAGATAAAAAGCTTACAATGATCTGCTCTAACTTATTATTCCCTGAATACTGATGTAAGTCCTACAACTATAATGCAAAATCAGAAGGGCCATTTAGTATCTTTTATTAAACACAAAGGAAGCTTTTTTAAAAGAGGGGAGGGGATAAGTCTTCTGCAAGCTCACCACAGGCTCCCACTACAAGGTAGTTAACCGGTTATTTTTATTTCAGCATAGATGATAATTAATCAGAGGTATTGTCAGGTGTGCTGAAACCTGGCCATTTTCACTGGTTTTGCACGACTTGAAAAAGGTTTCCTGCACAACCTGCTATCTCCTCAGTGCGCACCACCAAAAGTACGTGTTACCTCGATGAGGAAGCTGTTAGACCCGTCTCTGCTGTTTGTCAGGATAATTCAATTGATGTTCTACCTAGAACCCTGCAGGACCAAATCTGCTGCCGTGGATAGACCTTCGTTAAGCCTTAAGTTACTGATTTAACAAGCTGTGCTAATGAAAAGGGTCTTTAATGAGGTGCTTTTAGCTGGGCTCAATGAATTTTCCTCTTCATCTCAGACCTACATTTCCTGAACTTTTTTGTAATATATCTTAGCTTCATTTTTCAACTAAAATGACCCTTGATATCTCATTTAATAGATGAACATATAATATTCAGCTATCCCAATTAACTCCAACAGTGGCTGTGGCCTTTCTCTAAGCAGCAACTACTCATCAGGCTGAGGGACATGATACTGGACTGGAGGGCCTTTAGCCTGACTCACTGGTAGTTCACATGTCCTCTGCTCACAAATTAGATTTAAAATGATACCTTTGATAAGTGATATGTCTCATCTTCCACAGTGCCCTGTTGCAGCATTTAGGAAGATGTACCCCCTTTTTTTTTTAAATGACAAATATTGAAATCGTGTTTTTTGATAGCAGCTTGCCAGAAATCAACATGTTTATTTATCAGCTACTCAGTTTGATCCAGATTCACATAGTCATTAGCAGAGATAATGACAAATTGCCCCATGTGATTGGGATGTGAGCTGAAACCTGAAATAATAGAGAAGTAGTACACAGATCACCCAGCATAACTACCTTACTTGAAAGCTACTCTAGTTTTGGAAAGAAAGTTGTCAAATCGATGTCTCTGCTGTCAAACAAAAATATATTTTTAAAGGAATGCCTCAAAAATCCATAGAGGAAATGCAAGTGCAACACGACATTTGTTTGATTTCATTCCTCAGGCGATGCCGTAAAAATTGATCAGACCACATTTAATGGAGAAATCATTAGAAGTCTAATTCAACCAACTGCAGAAATATTTATGAAGAGCAGTTAAAAACCAGTGATATGATGCAGGAGGACACTTGTTGTAGTATTATTAATAGATAGGAAGACACAGCTTCAACATGTGATTTCTGCAGGAAGTCTAAGATGCATTTTCAGCAGCTTTTGTACAATGAGTTGTTATTAAAACAGCACAATCTTCCAAATTGCTGTTAGCTAAAGATGGGCTTTGTATGACTTGATATTTATCCATTTTGACCTTTAATGCCTTTTACAGTAATTGTTGATCCAGTAAAAATCTACTTTATCTGTCTTGCCCTGGTAGAAATATGACTGCAAGCTTTCACTAGTCAGCCCCATGGCAGTCTGTTACTTAATGTCATGTTTTTATTTAGCTCACTCTTCCCCCTGTGCTGGTCATCCCTGGACTGTAATGAGCTGCACTGAATAATTAGCATGTAAACACCCAACAGTAATTAAACTTGCTGATAAATAGTGATTGCCATTCTCTTATATTCCAGGTCTGTATGACATCTTCCCAACTGGGAAAGAAGCACTTTCTAGTCAGCACAGAGGTTTCTGATGAAGGTATTTTTAGCTCTTTGAAAGGCCTTCTTGGTGCTCCTCAACTGTTTCAATTACTGTTTTCCTTTCCTCCCTTCATTAAAAATTTTACACATCCTTGCAGAAAAAAACCAACACCCTAAACAAGTGAAAATGGATTTTTCTCTAAAGGACTGTCATCCTAGAGAGCTCCTGCCAGGACTGTGGTTCAGCAGAGCATGTCTTGGAGGTGCAACACCTACTCTGCTATTTGGGGTTGGTTGCACCTCCTGCACTGTAAACTGGACCAACACAATGTACTCTTCTTCCTCACAGCTGTGCTAGCTCAAGGGGCTGGACAGGAAGGCTCTGTGAGTTGGAGCTGTGATTATTTCATGCTTTTTCATACTTAGCCAGTGGCAACAGATGCTCATAGTAGAGACAAAGCCTTCCTCATAGTCCAAGGACCACAGCTAAAAGATGGTTATGTACACTGATGCCTATATACATACACACAAAAACACGCCTGAAAAATAAAAGCAACTGAAAGTCCATATTCTTGGATTCTTTCGTGTGTCTTCATGCTCTTCTCAGCAGACTCAACGCAGCAGCTTGCCTGAAAGATGAGTAATATCACATGAAAATAATTAACACCTACAATTTAACATTTTAAACTTTATACTTTGATCTCTTGTCCCTAGCTTTATACAATCAGGCAAAGCCTTTGGTGTTGGGAGAGAAAAATGGCCATTAACAGTCAAGAATTTTATGTACATGAGGATTTTTTACTTTGATTTTTCCAAAGGGACAAATATCTCCACACACTTTTCTGGTGACTGAAGGGTGATCTATCAGGTCATCTTCCTGGAGTCACTGAGATACAAGGTCTTGGAAGGAGACAGATGGAGCATACAAAGGTGGAGAAGTCTGAGCAGATACATGTCCATCATCACATTGCATGGCCCAGACTGTATGTGTTGTGTAGGGTGGTGAAAACAGGGCACAGCTCTCATCTTTCCCTCACCCCATAAATCCCTCAGTCCTTGTTTTAATCCTGGGGCTGGCAGATTGTTGACTAATGGAATCCTTCCAATATTTCTCAACAGCCCTGAAGGAAAGACAGAATGGATGGCTTCCCTTACCAGAATAACACTGGTATTTTGACACAAACATTTGCTAAAAATAAATACAGCATGGGAACCACTTCCTCAAATGCATTGGAAAACTTGCCTTTCATCCTCTCTCCCTTTCATGATCCAGCATCAAGTGAAGGCAGCCATTTATGTCCAACCACTACCTTTGCAGAGAAACAAGTATCTATCCTCATCAGCTGAGCATGGCACTGCATGCAAAAGGGCAAGCAGCCACCCCACATGGACCACTACTGGGAAAATGAAGTCCAAATAGTAATGCAACAGAGGCCAACAGTTGCCTATAGGGTGACAGAGAGGGCAACGTGTCCCTAACTGAGACTCTGGGACTATCATGATTCTCTGGGGTAGCCCAAGATCCAGGAGCTCGTTGGGAAGTGAGAGTGGAGTGAGAGGAAAGATGTGGAGGGTGCATTAAGGTGTGAGGCAGAAGAAATTCCCTTTTACTGGTATATCCAGACAGAGAGATGAAGTCACTTCAAAAAACAGGGGCGATGAACTCTGAGAGGAGCACTGTGAGGAGACAGAGCAGGGGACAGAGAGCAGAATGTAAACAGGGTATGTGCTCGCTGCGTGTTCACAGAGGGATGACAAATTGGGGACAAGTAGCTGCCATGTGTGACATTGCAGGGAGAAATATTTCTCTTAGCTTTTCTATGCACATGCTGTTATTTGACCTTAGTTGTTCCTCCCCCAAATCACTCTCTACTGTCCTCAACCTCTAAAAATAAAAATTCTCGTCTAAGTGGGAAATATACCCCTCTAAAGGAATTAAGAGTCAGAATGCAGGTTGGGTTTTATTTTGGCCTTATGTCATGGTGAGGGCTCCAAGCAATGATCTGTGAAGTTTACAGAGAACCCTCATATTTCTCATACTGCCACCAAAATCTCTCATGGGTATATGAAATATTCTTACAAACCACATTTATTTGAATGGGCTAATTTGAAGGAAACCCCTGGTCCACAGCAGCAGGTCACGCAGGACTTATCCACCTTGTGGTGACTCCCTGTTTTGAGTGTTACTAGATAATGTCGAGTCTTTGGCAAGAGATTCTCAGAATCTTTAATGCTGAAAATCTTATTAATGTGTCAAGGGCTGAGCAGGCAGAAATACTAATGTTACTCGCACAGGAACATGCAAGAATAAGAATCTCTCTGCACCTCTCTAATATGAAGGATTTTGAGAAGAAACTTCTCCCAGGAATCTGATGCAGTCACCTTCTAACTGTAAATATTAGAGACATCTGTCGAGTTTTTCTGTAGAACTGGGAAACAGTTAGGGGTGGATTAATGGACCGAATTAAATGTTGTCATCGCTTGTAAAGTCAGTTTACTTAGGCTGTAATTATAATCTGCCTGAAATGGTAAGAACTGCAAGGTGGTTTCGTGCACCCAAGCTGGGAGAGCAGCAGGCAGAGGGGAGAGTGGGAGGGAAGCTGGGATCCTGACAGTGCCCAGCGCCGTGGAGAGCTACGGGAAATTCTCCTTGAGCACAGCCAGGGGTGTGCATCCCTCTGAAGCATGAAGATTTGCAGCTCTTCAGATTTTAATGCTGGTGAGCACTGAAAATAGATCCAGCAATTCGCTGGAAAATTGAGGTTTTGGTGCGGGGGAGAAAAAGTAATTCACAAATGCTTGTTGAATTTTGTACATCTTTTTTCTTTTCAAAGCATGTGTTACATTGTAAAATGCAAAGTTTTATTTTCCATCCATCCTTTTTGTAGCGATAATGATTTAAGGAGATAGGCAGTAAAATTTCATGAGAAATAAATCTTTTGCCATACCAACTAGTACATCTAGAAAAAACTTTGTGGAGCATATAAGAAGAGCTATATATTTTAAAAGTTTTAGATTAAAAGCAAATTATATTAGATATCACTTTTTGTTTTACCAAGACCCAAGATGATCACATTTCTTTTCCATTTTGACTCAAATTACTTTTTACAATTATTAAATTCAACGTCAAGAAAGAAATAAATGTGCTTCATCTAGTTCCATACCTACTGTTTAAGCTCCATGTTATTAATTCATAAATCACTGAAAAAAGGATTTTAAGAATACTTACTTGTAAACTTGCAGTGCATTTCATTAACAGTTGTAGCCAAACAAAAAAAGACAGAGAATTAAAAAGTTAAACATATACTTTATAACAGCATTTTTAACAGAAATTTAAAAATTGACATACCGGATAAGCCAAAATATTTATTTCATGTATATTTCATTAAGGAAATGTTAAAAAATTCTATTTCTTCCACAAGAGGCAATTCTCCCCCATAGCCAATTTTTCCAAACCAGATAGTAAGAAATTATTTTATTCACTACAGACTAATGCTACTGGTTTTTGCTTATTAGTAACTGATCCAAAGTCATTTAGCACTATGCAGTACCATGTTGAACATGATGTGTGGTTTCATGTCATGTTTCATCAGGAATTTTCATAAATAGTGAGGTTTTTTCTTAATTCACTGAGGTAAAGTTTTCAAAAATGTTTTAAGCTACTTTTGCCAGTGAAACTGTGGATGAATACATTACATTTTGAATTTCCATTGAGCTTTTTTACTACTCTTATGTTATTTTTCACAGGAATCAAGCCAGGAAGTTTTGTTCCAGCAGCCCAAATTCACTGTTTCCTTCCATACAGATAAACTAATTACCTCCACTTTGTGAACTTTTAAATGGTAAGGCTAAGTCAAACATGAAAATATTTAGAATCATAGAATCACAGAATGGTTAGAGTTGGAAGGGACCTTGAAAGTCATTGAGTTCTAACTCCCCTTTTATGGCCAGGGATACCTCCCACTAGACCAGGCTGCTCAAAGCCCCATCCAACTCAGCCTTGAACACTTCCAGGGATGGGACAGCCACAACTTCTCTGGGCAACCTGCTCCAGTGTCTCACCACCCTCACAGGAAAGAATTTCTTCACGATATCTAATCTAAACCTCCCCTCTTTCTGTTTAAAACCATTACCCCTCGTTGTATCAGTACACTCCCTGATAAAGAGTCCCTCCTTATCTCTCGTGTAGGTCCCGTTTAAGCACTGGGCGGCTGCTGTAAGGTCTCTCCTGAGCCTTCTCTTCTCCAGGCTGAACAGCCCCAACTCTCAGCCTGTCCTCATAGCAGAGGTGCTCCAGCCCTTGGAGCATCTCCTCTGAATTAACTCCAACATACCCTTTCTGTGCTGAGGGCTCCAGGGCTGGATGCAGTACTGCAGGTGCAGTCTCACCAGTGTGGAGTAGAGGGGGAGAATCACCTCCCTCAGCTTGCTGGCCACACTGTTTTGGATGCAGCCCAGGATGCTGTTGGCTTTCTGGGCTGCAAATGCACGTTGCCAGCTCATGTGGAGTTTCTCATCCACCAACGCCCCCAAGTCCTTCTCGGGGCTGCTCTCAATCCATTCTCTGCCCAAGTATTTGTGCTTATGATTGCAACAAGGACCTTTCCCTTGGCCTTGTTGAACTTCACAGAAGTTGGCATAGACCCACTTCTCAAGGAGGAGGATTACTCCTCCTCTACAATTTTCATTTCCATCTGGGTGAAACGTTTACCCTGCACCCAAGCTATGCAGGGATTTTACATTGTAAATACTCAATATCCTTAAAAAATAAAGGAGAGTTTCAGGTAGGAAGTCACAGGATCTGCAAGAGGTGAATTTTGTAGAACACCTATTCCAGGCAGACCTCTGCAGACACCCATCCCGTCAATACTTTTCCACCAGTAAACAGAAATTTCATCCCAGTACCTGGAGGCAGGACCACTGGTAGACCATGATGTACAATACAAACTCTGCTGTACCTTGCCATCATTTTTTTTTACAGACACACCAAGGCTTTCATGAATATTGTTTGTTGGGTGTTTACAGCTGAAGTTTCATATGCAGCTAAATATAGTCTAACAGCTCCTTCATCCTCACTCTGCATCATGACATGGCAAGGCTTTTGAAGAGTAAGTAGGCCATCCAAAACAAAAGCAGAAATATTAAATTCAGCATTCTAAATGCATGGTGTTTTCCGAAGCTTCTGTTACTTTCATGACATCTCACCAGAGCTATTTATGTCTATAGGGAGTTAGAAAAAAGATCACATATTGTACAGAGAGTACAGTGTTAAATTTATGCAAAGTGAAGAAAAGTGTTATCTCAAAAAATATTTATTTCCTAGTTTTTGCCTCGAGGATTGTGCTTTGTTATATCTTTAAGGACAGCAGTGTTACATTAGCACTGAGTTTAAAATTCTTATAAATATTAAGAACAAGTTTAATCTGTAACATTTATACAAAGCAGTACATCAAGCTTACCATATTGTGTAGAAACACATTACTGTCCCACTGCCAATTCTTCAGCTGGATTTAAAAAATGGAAACAAAAGATAGCTACAAGAAAAGAAAGATGTTGAAAGGAAGCAGAAAGATGCTGTACTAGCTTCTTCAGTATTTTCTTTGCTTTCACCTGAAATTTAATTACTTTGGAAGGGGCTTGAATAGTCATCGCATAATTGTGGTAGTTCACAGCGCAAAGGAAAAATGTCTGTAACTGCAGCAACAATAGGTTGTTGGTGTGTGAACAGCTACTGCCTGTGGATGGATCCCTCCACTTATATTTAAAATACTCCCTTGCAAAGGACTTTTTGCAAAAATGCTCAAGGACATCAAACAAAAAAAACAACCTTGTCTCCGAGGATATCTAATTACAATGCACGTATCATTTTAACAGTGGAATGGTTTGGTCTTAAGTATCAACTTGCTTTGTTCTTCAGGGAAGTGCTTTAAAGGGAACTCACAGCAACGGGCTGACCTGAAGTGCCCTCCCCCAACCCTCCCCACACCCGTATGGACACCAATAGCTTGAACTGATTACTAACAGTGGGAGCATTAGGTGTCAGAGAAGAACAGTTTTATATTTATAGCCCAAATCATCTGCATGTAGGCATAATTTAACAAGCAGCAGCCAAAACAGTTTCAAAAATATTAGGTTTTTTTTTGTTTGGGTTTGGTTTTTTGGTTTTTTGGTTTTTTTAATTATTTTTAGGAGTTTTCATTTCCTTATATGTCCCTTTGTACAGTTTTGGTTAATGCCAGACGAATGGTTCATACATAACTCTTCTGGTTTTCTAAACGGAAGCATAATTCTATGTTGAGAGCAGTTTTCCCAACAACTTTCTTATTATGAGTCACCCCATGAGTCATTCAGGGGCCACTCATGTGCAGGCATCTTCGCAGATAAAGAAGCCAGGATGGAATCTCTTCCCATAGAGGATGTCCAGAATATTAAATACAAACAGACTCAGATTTCTGCTTGACCAAGGCCTACTCCAATCCTTTCTCTAATATTTACCTTTCTCTCAAAAGAAATTATCCTATTCCAGCAGAAATAATTCCTCCTGCCTCCCACTCTCTTAACAAAGTAAAAATCATAGACCCTACCTGTACCTTTGCTGACAGACGGTTCTCTATATTTTCTTCTTCAAAACCGGGAGGGACCCCCCACATCTTCCTCAGCAGCTTGTACAGGTGCCTGGCTGAAAAACAACCACCAACACAAACTCCAAGACTTTTCTTATGATTCAGTCCTCTCGGACACTCCCCAGGTTTTCAAGCCCGACCTCAAAACCAGTTGTCACTCCAGCTTTATGCAGGTGCAAAGACTGTCAGATGCCCAGCTGCCCCACAGCACTGCTAGGGTTTAGTCCGTTGGACTGCTTTCTCCTCTCTCTTTTTGACTGGTAAAGCCTGAGACATGGAGGAGGAGGGGATCTTTGACTGTGTTCCCTTTATTTTGTATACTACTACAGAAGGATGTAATTCATTTTTCCTCATTGTCCCTAGGCTAAGGATGTAACATGCCTTCAACTATATTATTAGCTGGCAATCAGCTGAGGAATTTTACCCTTTCTGGCTACTCTTTGGCCCTGTAACCTTCCTGTCCTGACATTGCTCAGCCCTGGAGAGCAGAATAATGTTTCACTCTCTTTCACAGCTCGTGGTGTTTTTGGAGTTTAAGGGCAGAACTACATTTTCCTGAGAGTAAACAGAAGGCATGAGAAATTTTCCTCCAGTCTAGTGTGTTTTGAGTGTTGTTCTTTCTGTTCACTGTGATACCCAGTCACCTCTTGTACTTGAAACCATTTCAGCTCCACATTTTTAATTTTTTAAAGCTGAAGACATTCCTTCTCTCAAATACTTTGTTTTTCTGCATATGCATTTAGATTTTTTTTTTTAATGCTTTATCTCTCAGGAGAAGAAATAACCCCTTTTAGGCTTTGTTTTAAGAGTTTCAGAAACCCAGAAATGGCATAATGCCCCATCTCTGTGTTTCACCATGGTACCTTTTTAAATGCTAGACCTTTAAGAGGAAAGATCAGCAGCACTCCTAATGCAGATGCAGACCTTTAGGAAGCACATCAATGCAAGCCACTGCTCTCAGGGCTTGCAGATTTGAACCCTGTCAGAGTTTATCTGCTGCCAGCTTCAAACTGTGGTTTGACATTTCTGGTCAAGAGGGGTGCCCTTGTGAGTCCCGAGAGGGGATGAATCTGAAAAGACAGAGAGGAGCATATTGTCTCCCTGGAGCAGTACACTGCCAGCTTCCACTGCAGAGATACCTGTTACCAGCAAGACATTGCTTTGAGGAAGCTCATCACAGCATGATCTTACTTGTGCCTGCAGTAGCGAGCCGTCAAAGCACAGCAAGAAAGAGAGAGATGGCAGGAAGCATCAAAGGGGAACTGCTAAGGACTGAATAGGAATGAAAATAAAAGCTGCAGCCAGTGTAACTCCCTTCCCAAAGGGAGGGAGCAGAAGTGCAATGTAAGAAGGAGTGGTCACAGGAGACCTTGGGGCCAATTCATTCCTTCTGTAACCCAGCTGTTACAATAGGCTTGGAAACTCAAGTGAGAAAATCATGACAAAATTGCTGTGGTGCACAAAAGATACTTGTAAAACAGTGCAGTGCCACGTCTCAAAGCTGCTGGGGGGCTGAGATAGTACATTGCAATTTCCCTGCTTTAACAGATGAGCTGTGGAGCTCAAACTCTTTAGCACTGCAAAATCCACATCTGCTTTCATAGATAATAGGATGGCGATTCTGCATGAAGCCAAGCCTATTGAGCCAAGCACATGGATCTGGAAGGGGCAAGGAGACTGCTGGCAGCCATAATCCACGTCCTTGTCACCACTGATCTAGGTTGCCCTCACTGTCAGGGAAGAGAATATGAGGGACATTTCCCACTGGTATAAGACTGCGTTTATTTTCCTGTGGTTTAAGTATCCATGAGAGATCCATTCTCAGGAGTAAGTTTCTTACTATCTTCAGTCCATCGCAGGGGCAAGGTTGAATACTTAGATTAACCCTCAGCCCTTCAAGGACTCCCACCCCACTTACATCAGCCTTGAAACCACACATCCCTCTGACAGGGACTGAACTTCACACAGATGATCGAGGCCCAAGACCAAGGCTTGGTACAGTAGGACAAAATGCACTAAGCCTGAGAAATTGAGAGATGGTTGCTGATCAGGTGTACCCAAAAAGTGAGTCTCAGGAAGTTTTTCACATTGTAAGTGCCACACCATAGATGATCACCCCTTTACATTCCTGACCCTCCCAGGAATTTGAACAAAGATCAGAAAATATGTCTCCTCCTGACCCTCAGCTAGAGCTTCATCCTGCTCTCCCCATATCTAGACATATGGATTCCATAGCAGGCATAAGCTATTGGGACAGCTTACGCAGCATTTACATGATACAAATTTGGTGCTTTTTATCAATAAGAATAATAGTGTACTCTTGACTTCAATGAAGATGTATTCAGGATGAGCTGAATGAGTCTCAATTACCTTACACTCTGATTCAAACTACATGCCTTCTGTGAAGTCCCATATACATATGCTTGTATTTAAATATATGTTTAAACTCTACTATGATCAATGGAGTTTAAGCACATGCTTGATGTAAACACACATTTAGGTGCTTCCTTGAATAAGGGCAAATTTCCCTCCTCTGTTTCAGGAGGGAATAGAGCTTAACTCAGGACAGTAGTGGTACTTCCTGGCACTTCCTGGCACCAGTTGTCATTGTGATTCCCTTCTTAAAGAAAATCTGCAGAAACGGTTCACCCACTCTTTTGGCAGCTGCTGAATCTCTGCAATTTATAAGGTGGTTTAAAGTAAATCAGGGCCAATTTTAGCCCATGAACTCTGGCAGTTAAGCAGCTGAGGCAGCCTAGGCAGTGGTGAGGCTGACCAGAGCCACCCCTGGCTGTACAATCCCTGCCTCAGACTCTTTATAGTACCCTTTTCCTGAGGTCTGCCTTGAATCAGAACTCTGAGTTTTACACTTTTGCATCTAATAAGCCTGAATATTAAATCAAAATGCATAGTCACTTGTAAAAGAAATCCCTGGTCCTGTTAGCTCTCATCAGCCTTTTCACACTGTCTTTCTATTGAGATCTCTCTGCTCTGATGTGCAAAAGTCAGACGCAGAAAAAGGTAGATGAAAAACTGCCTCCCCAGTTCTTTATGGCTTTGAAATTATAGTTTATTTTTCCACCTTATTCTCCCACTTTGTGATAATCACTATTATATCTTTTTCCTACATCTTTCTAACAGAATGACACCATTAATAGTTGAGCAAGTTTTCTGCTACCTATTATTCCTCTGCACTTTTTAAGGAACAACGTTCATTTAAAAATTCAAAGTGGCAACCTCTATCTGTGGCTCTGTGGGGCTCAGGGCTATAAACATGGAGGTTCCACTTTGCTTTTCATTTTTAAGCATGATAAAGTACAGCTTATTTAGGTCATTGCACACTCTTTTTTTTTTTTTTCTTTTTTAGTTTTCCTTTCTTTTGAGGGGTAGAGATTCAAAACAAAACTGTTTGCCACTGACTTCAATCTTTTGTGCTGTATTGCACACGAATTGCAAGCTATGTATCAAGGTTTTCCTAAGGTCAGCTATCACCCTGGTATTTGAACATCTTCTATATGATCCAGAAACCTGGTAAAGTTTAATCTAGGTCAATCTACCCAGCATGAGAAAAGCCGTGGTCTTATCGCAGGTTAAAATAGCAGTGAAAACCAAAAGAGAAACAAACAGCAATAAAGGCTTTTGTTTGGTTTGGCAGGATACTCTCCAAGGGTTTTGTCATGAGCTGCAGCTGCCAGTTAAAAAGTGAGTGCCCTTCTCTATACTGTTTCTTTAACTGGAGTTAATAAAATGTAGTAAGTTCATCTTTATTTGTTAATTTATGTATAATGGTGTAGATATGCCAGCCTTGTCATCAGGAACAAAGCTGAGGAGTATTGAGGAGAATTTCTTTATTTACTCTGTTTTACGTGCAAGCTATAAGCACACGGCAGCTTGTGGGTTTGGGGGAGCTGCCACGAGGGAGCAAAGTCAAACACATCCATCTGCTTTTTGCAGACTGGGGTGGTGTTGGCTCTCCTTGTGGCATTCCCACAACCTCAGCATGATTCTTGGAGCCTACAAACCTCCCTCAGGCTGCCCGACAAAACCCCACGGTGTACACAAGAACAGCAGGAGGACAAATCCCAGCCCATGGAGTGTCATATCAAATGAAGAAGACACAGGAAGAAGCAACAATCTCCAAGTCAGGTAAGTATGGCTGTCAGGAGGCAAGGTCCTGCAGACCCATACAATGATCTATTCAAAGGAGGGGCATGATGTGGTGACCCTGGATTGTTCAGCTGGCAAACCAGCTGCATTGCTCACTGGCCTTGGAGCCTGCAGGGCAGGGCACAGAGCTTTATTCCAAGGTGTTCATCTTCAAAGTCTTCATAACCAGACCTGTTTTCCTGTGCTCCCTCCCCTTCTTGTCTGCATTGAGTTTTTCAATCAAAAACATCCTGTATTTCTGCATTATCTTTATATCACCAGTGATTTTTTTTGCATTGATATATGTTGGATCTGGTCTTTAAAGTAATAAAAGCAAGACTTGGCAACGATAAGCATTTCAGAAGCAACTGGATCTGCCTTGGCACACCTCTAGTTTAAAAGATACCTCACTGCAATTAATTAGCTGGATGCTGAGAGTTTCCAGAAGGAAAGTTTTATGAGTTACTTCTTTCCTCTGGGAAGGTATCAGTCAAGCCAAAGCGCTGTTAACTGACATATTCACTCATGAATTCTTTCAACTCAGCATACACTCAGACTGTTTTCTTTCTTCAGAGGAGAAGTGCCTGTGGAAAGTTATGCACTTTTATCCACTGCTTTCTGATTCTTTTCATTTATTTATTTTTTTTTTCCTGAAAAAGAGAGAAAAAAAGTACATTTAATGCTGATGTCACTGCTCTTGACACAAAAGTTTTAACTCTGCCTGCAGAACAGATGGAGAGTTATAATGCCAGCAGGGCAAACTTCCCTCACTGCACAGTACATCTTCTTGTCTTCATTAAAGCCAGTGGAGAGTCTCCTGGATACCAGGTGCATAAATGGATGTGCTGGCATCAAAAGCATTTCCCCACTGCCCTTCTTCAGTGTGAAACGGTGCCCACTCTATTACCCACACATGAGTGTCCTCTTCTCAGTAACATCAGCGTAGAGGAGTCTCCAGACAACAGGACTGCTGCTGACTTCCAGCAAGCACATCTGTCAGGAAGGTTGTCTCAGCCAGCGCCTCTTCTGTTGTGGTCCTCCTTTGATTCTATTGATTTGTTGAAAACTTGGAGCGGGTCCTGAGAAGATGGATTAGGCTTCAAGCCCATTAATTCATGGTGATGAAAAAGAGGTGGCTTGCCTGGGAGCTCTCCTGTGCCCTATGACAGCTCTGCCAGGACCCCAGGTGATGAACACCACTGTTGGGCAGGTCTTCTTCTCCAGGAAGAGTCACTGAGCACCTCCAGACACTAATGTTTACAGACTTGGAGGGGAGGCTGAGAGAAACCTTTCTGCTTTTTTCTCCTCATGCTCCTTCCGTGATTTATTGCAATAGGCACAAGTCTAACCATCATGGCCTTAATGGTAGTTCCATATTTTTCTCTTGACTCAGGAAAGCAAAGGCTTGTATGACTTACGTGAAAATTTAATGTTTCCTTTATCCTTCAAGGATCATTCAGGGCTCTTTAAGTTCAAGTCATGTAAGCTATAGTTGCTGGGAGATTCATCGCTTGATAAATAGCCATTCTCAACAGAAAGATTAATAACAGGATTGATGCTGTCAGTGGTTCTGTTTCACGCTGTACACTGGCACTTGTGTTACCATTTTGCTTTGGGTAGAGGAGGCCTCTTTATCAAACCACGCTTTTTCCTCCAAACCTAGGGAGTATAAGATAGCGTTGCATCATAAATTTTTAAATATACCCTGTTTGAAAGCAGACTGATTTCCTGTCTGACTCGCTCATCTATTACCTAGAGAGGATGAAAGGGAAGTTCTTCCTCGTTATGCAACCTTACCCCGGTCTGATCATTATGCACAAAACCACACTGCGAGCGCTTCGGTGCGAGAAAAAAACTTGGGAAACTGTGATAGTAAACAAGGAGAAGCTAAACGCACGGATTGGATTCCATCAGGAAATCTTAACTCTAAAAGCTACCACACGTGGCCCGAAATGTCACACAATCAATTATCGTTTAATTTATGGAGGAACTCATTATGGGTATGAGAAGGGATGAGCAACTGAACAGAATTAAGCGATTCCCTTGGCTATAGACTGTATTATCAAAGAACTTTGGACACGAACCTCAGCTCTAGAATTAAGGTGGGTTTTAAATTTCTTTAAATGCAGCAGAAAATGCATTTCTTTAATGGCAGCAGAAAAATGCCATTTTTAATTTTTGTTTTGACTCTTTTGCCTTGACTAACTGGAAAATTAGGAAGGATCATCAGGGAAAGAAAATATTTTCAAGCTGAAAAGTAATGATTTAATATGCTAAACATCCAGAGAGACCTCTTTTTTTTTTTTTTTTTTTTTTTTTCATGCCCTAGTCAGCACACAGCCATTTATTTACCCCAGGGCTAATGAGTAAAAGATTTACTAGATGAGAGCTGGTGCAGCTCATGTTCCCTTTGCACCATATCAGAGAGGGACAGAGAAGAAAGGATAAGCATATCTTATATTCTGCAAAAAGCAGGTGTTTGAGGCTTCTCAGGTTGTCTCTAGTTCCTCAGCATTGGACCCTAGCAAAAAAAAAAAAAGGCAGGAAAGGGACTAATTGACTTTTCTCAGGGCAATGTGTGTATGTCCTGGATGCCATTACTTTGCAGGAATGATGTGTCAAATGCTCCATATATTATTTTGAAGTATGTAAATATAATGAATTGTAATCACCCCACTCTCTGTTATAGGTCTGTCAGTGCACTCAGAAGATGAGTTCAAAGAGAAGGGTCTGTGCATTGGTCTATAAACAGAAAGGGAGATGTGATTCAGCTTCCTTTAAAGTCAAGAGGAAACTTTTCACTCACTGGAATGAGAACTGCCTTAGGAGTACACACTGCTCAAACCAGGCTAAAATATCTTCCAGCTGGTTTCCTAGTAAAGGTATTGATTAGGTTTCCATTTTTGTGATGCCTGCAGCTTAGTCACCCACTACAGATAACTACATGTAGATGTCTTAAATTTGAGTTAAGGCCTGCCCGTGAATTGATAACAGTTGTTATCCATGCCTAATGGGATAAACTCAAGCATTTTAGCCATAAACCAAGTAACTGATAACAGGAGCACCTGCACCTGCAAAGAATAAACGACAGTAGTGAGGGCATAAAACAATTATCAGACATTTCCAG
Source organism: Scolopax mira (assembly GCA_004320125.1). Lineage (NCBI taxonomy): Eukaryota > Metazoa > Chordata > Aves > Charadriiformes > Scolopacidae > Scolopax > Scolopax mira. Next base: position 3,760 of record BJBW01004650.1, on the reverse strand, counting down.
CAAGATGCCTATTGCTTCACTGTGATCTACCAGTTTTGTTTTTTTTTTTACTTCGTTCTCTTAGGAGTATGATACTGTCTGCTGCAGCATCAGACTTTAGAGATAGTATCCTTATTATTTTTTAAATGGCATGGAAAGTATATTTCCAATGCGAATGTTTGTGACCTGGTAAAAAAAATAATCAAATCTTTTTTGTTTTGTTTGCTTTCTTAATTGTAGATTTTGAGAGGGAAACTTCCCTCCATAAATCAGTGAGCATGCACCTGTCTAAAGATATCTGTACCATATTTAAAGATACTGTTGTTATTATAGTGATTTTACAAACACCACTAAAGCAAGTGTGCCAAATCTAGGCAATTTAAAAAATAAGATAAAATTGAAAAGAAAACTAAGTGGGGCAAAAAAGAGGGATGAAAATGGCTACATAGTTTTGATTAGCCTATAACAGTATCTCTAGTTCTTGTTTGGATGAAATTGATTCCCAAGCATGTACTCTGTAGCTTTCACTATTAGATAGACAGACTTATTATGGTAAGATTGATAAGATACTTTAATTACTACTGTTCATATTTAAACATATTAGATTTTTTTACAAATTATACAAAACTTAATTGTGAGCAACAATAAGCAAATTTTCAGATAAATCACCTTCCAATTTAGAAAGACCTACGTTCATGGATCATTGAAATTAAAAGTCTCTATTCCTTTTCCAGTAGTTCCTCCACAAGAAAATTATTTTTTATGAAGAAACAGGGATTTCAAAAACTCTAACCAGATCAGTTAGCTCTGCTCGCATTGGGTTTGCCAATGTGTACTTAGCAATCATCACTGAGCAACAAAGCAATATTGTTCTATCACAAGCTTTTTTAATGTGCTAATATCAACAAAACAAAAATGCAAATTAATAGCAACATTTGCATTTCACACAAAGTTCACATGAAATCATGAACAGGATGGAAATCTCTGAAAAAGATCATCTGCTATACTCTGTAGATTGTATCACAATTTTTTATGGTGACCTCTCAGGTAGCCTTAATTACCAGTGGAAGTTGAGCTTCTTTTTCATACTTTTTGTATTGGTGTGAGTTGAATGTAAGGACAAATGAACAGATAATTATGCTATATGGTTTACATTAAGCTTTTCCAGTTGTGCTCTTTAGGGGAGAGAGAATGTAGGAGACTGAAAGTCAATTATTCTGTATTTTAGAATAGGTTTGGAAGGGCTTAAGCCTGAATTTCTCTGTGGGCAGAGCATGGTGTCTGCTGCTGAGCACTGGCTTGCAGTCGGGGTCAGGTGAGTGCAGAAGAGATCACAGTTGGCAGATCAGGGATCAGGAAGAGTCACTGACACCACAAAGCATAACTTAGCATTTATTTATTGGTTTATCTTCACCAGCCTTTGAAGCTGCCCTCTGGATTATGTCTGCTGTCCCCTTTGACCGTAAAATGGAAGTGAGGACTTGGAAGGTGCCTCTGGTGAGGAGAAAACCCCCTGCGTGTGAGCAGGCTTCCAGACCGGAGCCTGCCCTCAGACAGACTGTTGAGAGAGAGTGAAGATGAAGATGAGGAGACAGTGCTGTGCACATGACAGCTGAGGAGCTGACTGCGAAGTGTGGCGTAGACATCCTTGCGTGTAGCAGCATGGTCACAGCAATACAACAAACTCATCGGTGACTGAGGAATATGCTGGTGTTAATTTAAGTCATGTGGGTAAAACAGAGTGAAAAGGTGTCACTTCTTTTCTCTGACATTTTCTGCTCTTATCTTCTTTAACTGGAGCTGGGTGAGACCTTCTCACTGGAGAAGGTACGAACGTGCCCCAAAGTCAGTTCTGCACTGCTGTGAGAACCAAGTGAAGGATTTATCTGAGTAGAAGCTTTGAAGACCTTTTTGGAGTCTAAAAGAATAAGAAAATCTTGATAAGCTTAAAGGGAATATGAGAAGTGTCCTTGGAAGAGCAGTGATTTAATCTTTTAACTTGGGGAAGGATCAAAATGAGAATTTGGGGATTTTTTGCTGTGTCTGAATGACTCTGTTGGGACTTGAGGGAGAAAGGTCGAATTCTCAGTCTTGTCATAAAATTCCCGTGTGATTTAAGATCAGCCATTCAGTCTCTGTGGGCCAGACCCTTAGCGACAAAACAGAAACCATACTGGGTTTTGTTATTGTGTAATTTTATTGTCAGTGTCATGTGACAGGGACTAGCTCTTACTAACCTTTATGCAGCTCATTGCAGAATGAATACACAACCCTTTCATTTCCATGTAGCCTTGGTCTTTCCTGTGATGTCCATAAATAGCTGATAAACATAGAGAAGAAGGAGGACTGGCACCTCTTATAAACTGAAATTCAGGATTCAGCTGTTGAGCTGAGCCCCTGGAGCCGAAGCCTTTAGCATGCTTTCAGGTCTACTCTGCACTTGCTGTCTCTTTCTTTTTAATTCAGGCTCTTTAATCCAACACTGACTGATGCAAGGATATATAAAATGTAAGGACATCTGGTTAACAGCTATCAGCATGAGACAAAGATAACAGAGAAAGATAAGAGGCAGGAAAAATAATAAATTAAACACCTAGATATACAAGCCCTAAGGAAAACAAGAGATAATAGACATAGCAAAGACCTGAGCTCTCAGGTCACTGGCTGAGGGGCCATTGAACAAATGACTCAAGCCTTTAGAGGGTTCAACCAGAATTTTCTAACTGATAAGAAGGGAGAAAATGTGTCTCCCACACGTCCTTACAGGAAAGAGCAAACTGATTATGGCGTATTTGCGGGTCCTTGTGGGGTTGCATAAAGCTGCTTATGGAACATTTTGAGGGAATTTGGAGAACGCAAGAAAATTATTATGGGACATTTAGGGGAAGGGCCAGATTTGAGAAAGGGAGGGATTAAGGTGGATCAGGGTGGAACAAACATGAAGAAATGGAGAACCACAGGCTATGCTGTCTTCTTATTAAACCTTATTCACATTTTCTGTGTGACCTCACTTTATATGTAGTTCACATATGAATTTCAAGCTGGAGTAGCCATCCAGCACCCAGAAAGACTCAAGCTTAGAGGCTTGCACTTGGTTACTAGACAGCTAAAGGTGTGTGTGTCCACTAGTGAACCTCAGTCTTGGTAATTTGTGTTTTTCAGGTTGATGTGAGTGCTTTTATGTGATGCTGGTAAAAGTCTGTGCTCTGTGCTGCTTGGCATGCCTGGCATTTATCTGCTCTATATGGCTCTGCATCTTTGACACCTGCCCATCTTGGCTACTTGCTGGACCTACTGATGATAGCAGCCCCAGCCCCACCTATGGTCAAAATTCCTGGGTCTCACAGTCCAGCAGCATTGGCGTTCCCTTACCAAATGAAATCCAGAACGCTAAGGTTGACATTTCCCCAATGAAAGGTTATGCCATCAGCCTTTATTTTAACTGTGGTTTTGAGTTAGGGAAAAACCTGTGTTTGGGAACGTGGATCTGGCCCCGAAACAGCCAGAGGTAGTCCCTCAGGATTTCCTCAGTCAAAATATAGTCACCAGTTGACTATGTGGAAACAAAGTGCAGTGCTGCTCCACATATAGTCTCTTTCGAAATATGTATTTATTTGAATAGATAAGCATTTTGGTTAGAAATTGCTGTACATATGCCCCTGCCCTGTTCCTGGCAGTGGGGCTGCCTCAGGGAGGCCTGTGTGAGGGGCGGCCAGGGCTGCCCCGTGCCGGACACAGCCGATGCCAGCCGGCTCCAAGGGCCCCACCGCAGGACACGGCT
>BJBW01004649.1:90065-104197 GCA_004320125.1 Scolopax mira | reverse complement strand
ACATGGATTTACCAAGGGGAAGTCATGGCAGACTAACCTGATATGATGTCATGACTGGTTGGATAGATGAGAATAGGGTCCCTGGGCCCCAACCTTTGCTTGCCTCTGCATGCAAGCACAGCACCTTTCTCGCAGTTCTGCTTGTTTCCCAGCTCATCCAGAGGGAAGCATCCCATTTCAGCAGCCCAGAAGAACTCCCCCCACCTGGTACAAGGTGGCACAATGTCCCCTGCATCATGGGGACCCGGTTGAGCCAGACTGGAGGTGCTGGGGCCCCTGTGCAGAGCAGCCAGTGCTGCCCTGATCTGCATTCAGCTGCTGTAGGGAGCCACCCACTCCTGCGCAGGGGAGGGTGAAGGCTTTGAAGATATTTTCTCATACAATACCTTTGAAATCTCTCTTCTGATCAGTATGCCGGGGCATGCTCCATTCAGCACATATCCCCTTGTGCTGTCCTTTGCCAAAAGACTCAGAGTTCCCCCCTCTCCTTGCACAGAGCTGCCTTTCAGCTCAAGTCCTGCTTTTGTTTCGGGCTTGACTCTCCCCAGAGGAGTCATTAACTTCAAGTCCTGGCCAGTTTTGCCACCAGTAGCACAAGCCTGCTGTAACAACCATTCTTTGACCAGAAGGGAGTGAGAGCCCTTAGCTCTCCAGTACTCTCTTTCAGTGACATTGGCTGTTGGTTTTAGCTAAGTGAGTTATGTCCATGGCTTGTCAACCTTAGCAGTGGATGCAATCTAGACCTTGTGTCACCCCTAGGAAGCTGACAGGAAGCCACTGGTTCCTACAAAGGGACCAGCACAATTATTCTGTACAGCTTGTCTGGGCTAAACTGTGGTGTTTTCCTCCTCCTGGGGACTGTGAGAGTCAGATCCTGGCTCTTAGCTTGTCCTGAAGCTCACTCAAGTCACTGCAGATGTAATATCTACTCATCGCACTAAGGTGAGAGCTCATACGGGATCTCATCTGTGCCTCCCACCTTTCAAGCTTTGACTCAAAACATGCCTTTGTCAAGCAAAGGAGCTCTACCAGACAAGGATGCAGTCCTTGCTCCACCTGACGGATGCAGTCAGGAGGGAAAAAAACAAAATATGCAAGTTCCTTGGAGACAGCATCTGGGCAAAGGTGTTTCTGCTCAAAAAGGCTTGTGGTTCTTTAAGCACATGAGCAGCTCATGGTGTCCCCAGCCCAGCAGGAAGCATCTTTATAGAGAACGTGGGCTGCAGAGATGCCATAGGGCTTAGCACACAGCGTCTGGAGAAGACCCTCTCCTTGATCCAGAATCGGCTTGAGCAGCCTCCTCAGCACCTGCCTCTTGTGGGAGCTGGGAGCTAGAAAGGTGCTGGGAGAGAAGACAGTAGTTGTCCATGCTGCTGTAATGTTGAAGACAGGGCTGAAGGACGGGGTTGTAAATGGTTACTGACCTCCCTGCTGACCTCCATCTATCCCATTACGAGTCGCCTCTTCAGAAGTGACAAGAAGATAAAAGAAGTAGTGATTGTGCAGCTGATATTTATAGCTCTGCCTGTGCCCGAGCCATCCGCCCACCCCAGCACAGGTCAGGCTCCTGCGACAACCCAACCTGCAGTGGGGAATGACCACATCCAAGACTCTGCTCCTCCCTGTGATCAGAAACTGGACACGCATCCTCTCTGTGCCTTGGTGTAACCATTAATTCAGGCTTAAATTGCCTCCAGACTGGGACCTCTCTCTGCCTCAGCGACCGGAGCCACTTTCAGAGGAAACCCTCTTCTCTGTGTGAGCCCACGCTTCATCACCCCCTGTCACTCGCTCTCAAGAGGATCATAAATACATGTCAATTATTTCATGCAGGACACCTATCCTGGCCAGCAGTATTTTTAATAAACTGTAATGTTATGCAAATTGGACCTGATGTGTGCTTCTCCCTTTGCATCTAAGACATTTGTGCGTACCGGCAGATGCAGCAATATTGTATTAGCTCCCTCTCTGCTGTGACACTGGGGTTTATAAGTGTGATTTATTTGCCACTTGTAGTATCAGCCAAGCATGTCTCATGCCCAAGATGCCAAAAATGCTGCAAGATTCCTTTTTTCCTTCTTCCAGCAGAAATTTGTTACAAACAAACCTCCCCCTTCTGAAAGAAGCTTGTCAATAGTTGATGGGATTTTCAGCACAGAGGGACGTCTCTGCTGCAAGCTTGGGATCAGAACTGCTGATGCCGTTTCCCTTCTGCTCTTTGCAGTCTTCATACCACACCCATTGCTAACATTGTCAAGGGATTTTCAAGAAAATTACTAAGTTTGCTCCTAAGCACCAGGAAATGAGAAATATTTCTGAGCCCCCACGTCCTCATGAAGATGCCTTTCTCTTACAGTACCAACAAAGACACTCAAGTGAATTCTGCAGTTTTCCAGACAAAATCTCATCACATAATTTGTCTTAGAAGCAACATGACCAAAGACAAGTCATGGTTTACCAATTCATTAAAGGCAGCTTTAGGGCGCTTAATATCAGATCAAAAACATTGCAACTACACGACGCCAAGAACTGTATAAAACTCAGTTGGCTGTTTTGAATGTGTTCAGAAATACTGATGAGTTTCAGCTTTGTGCCAGCAGCTTTCCTACCCACACAGGTATTATATGTCCAACTCTAACTTTATTTCAGATCAACTCTTCACCATGCTCTACTGCTGGATGCTGGGCGCTAGAAGAGGTTGCCCAGAGAAGCTGTGGCTGCCCCATCCCTGGAGGGGTTCAAGGCCAGGTTGGAGGGGGCTTGGAGCAACCTGTGTGTGGTGGGAGGTGTCCCTGCCCAGGGCAAGGGCTGGGACTGGATTGTCTTTAATGTCTTTAATCACCTTCCAACTCGGTGATTCTGTGATTAAAATCCCTACTATGGCAATAACTCCAATGATGAATTCAACAAAAATACCATCATGAGCCTACACATGACCCAGAGCAAATATCTACTCCTGCATTAGCTAATGTCTGGTCTGGTAGCACCGCAGCACCACTCATGAAAGCTAGTCACATCATTTTAACACATGACCATCCCATCTGCTTGCAGAGTTCCCAGGAACCATGGGAATGGAAACATTGATTAAAGGAGAAATAGAAAAGCAGACTTTCAGGTGAGGCATGGGGCTATGATTTCTTCCCAGTGTTAGAAGATGTTCCCTGCTGTAGAACATGTCTCTGCATCTGAGAGCTCAATGCCATTTTCCTGTCAGTCATCCCTGTCAGCCTCACCACAGTTACTCTTGACCTGACTGGGTACAAGAGAGAGCAGAATGAGGCACAACAGGTAAGAAGGTTGAAGAAGGCAAATATTACCTGAATTTAGCCTAAGACAATGCAGTCATTGGACCCTTGCAGTCCCCAGAACGTAGCACTCACAGCATGGAGGCTTCCCTTGCATTGACATCCAGACCTCTGCAGAGCAAATGCAACAGAAACACAACTGCATCTTAGGATGAATCAGAGAAGGAGCTGGAGGAGTTTGTTTTCACACATCACCTCGCCCCAGGCATCCCAAGGCATTTCCCTCACTGGTGAGAAGAGACCACGTGCTGAGAAGGCGTTGGGCTCAGCAATTGCTTCCTGGAGCTTGTGGAGCTGAGACCCGGCCAAGGGATCAACCCAAAAGCCATCCAAGATGGTCTATGAACTCTTCCCAATGTCCAACCAATTGGAAAAGGGATGCTTTTCTTTCTGCAGTGACCCCATGTGGTAATGAATCTTCTCTGATGCTCATTGGGTAGGGAGGGATTGTTATGCTGCTTTCACCATAGATGGGGAAACTGAGGCACAGACCAAATAATTTGATGCAGTGAATCAAAGACATGGTTTCTCCAACCTCTCTTCTGTGGAGAGCAATTCAGAGGGGAAAAAATGGACAACTGATTTATTATAATAAAGAAAGCAAGCTGAGCACCCCTCCTCAAATTTATGACCAAAACGGGGCTTCACCCAGAAATTTTATGAGCACAGAGTGACATTCTCCATAGAGACGGAAATGTTTATTTAGCCAAAACCCGATGCGCCCCTGTTGAATGGTCTTGTCAGACATTTTTCAAGCAGCCCTGATTTACACAAAGCCAGGGAGAGAGAGCTCAGTGCTCCCGGCCCGGCCTCCCCTCACCCTTGCAGAGGGATTTCTCTCCCCCAGTACTGGATGCTTTCACTGCAGCAGAGCTGGGAGCCCTGCCCAGGGTCGAGGCACTTCTGCGAGCACCAGAGCTCACTCGATTGAAAGGTCAAGGGATAGAAATGGAAACATGCCCTGACAAAGAAGAATTCCCGGGAGTGGGCTCTAGGCAGCGGAGATTGTTTGTCTCCGGCTGTTTACAGGAGGAAAAGCTGCTGAGGTTCACAAACAACCCCATCCAGGGCAGAGGCAACAGCAATGACCTTCTGATTATTACCTGACCATTAGATTTAATGTCTTGGGGAGGCTTGGCTGATTTCCTTTCTCCCCACCACCCTGCTCACCTTTTTCCGCCCCGTAATGGGCTGCTTCTGCCGCGCAGGAGGGATGCTGGCTGCCATCAGCAAGAGCAGAGGATGTGGGAGGAGGGAGAGGGCAGGGATTCCTTGAGATCCCTCAGGCAGCCCAGGCTCCAGGAGGAGGAAATCCTGCCTCCAAGCCAAGGATCAGCTGCCCCAGATGGGGTAAGAGCAAATAAAGTTTGGGGGGGATGGTGCTCAGATAGGGGTCTCCATGGTGCGCTGTGATGCTTCAAAGCAACTCTGCTCCGTATCTTGCTGGGGGGGAGGTGGTCTGACTCTCCTGGGCTCCAACCTGGCTCTGCAGTGGGACTTCCTCCCCCTCCTGGGGTCCCTAATGACATCCCAGGCATGCCCCCCCCATCCCAGCACCCCTTGTACACACGTTGTTTGCTTCACGTTTGCTAAATTCAGACTCATAAAGCAGCCGGGGTTTGCCAGCTCTCTGCCAAGGTCAGACCTGCCTGTGGGTGAAAAACAATGCAAATTCAGCTTCAGCCAAGCCAAAGGTCGAGCTCTGGAGTATCCATCAGGGAGCAAGGTTGCAAAAGAGGAAAACGAAGCATTAAACCCCCATCATTGGGAATAAGGATGTTCCCATTTGGTTGTTGTGAACCCTCTCCCCTCAAATCCTTGAAAAACATTGAGCCCTTTGACATGGGATGACAACTCATATCCCAGCAGGGTTGTTTCCACCCAGACCATGAGCAAACATTTAATTTCAAAGCGTGGATTTAATTCACAAACATACAATAGATCCTTGCCTAATGTGCCTCAGAGGATCCCCAGGCTGGAGAACTCCCCTGGCTCAGCTTTTGCCAATGGTCTAAGGAGGTTGTGTGGGTTAAATCAGGATAAACAACTTCTGCATAATACAGAGATATGGAAAGTGAGGGCCACAGGGTTACCAGAGAAAATGGTTTTTCTCCTGCAGCATCCATGCTGGAGCAGACTGGGAGCAATGCAGGCATGTGGTCACACATGGAGGCTTTAGTGGAGGTCAGAGCTGAATCCATGTACGCCCTGCTAGGAAACTCCCCCCAGTGTAAATTTGCACTTGAACTTTAAACCATTCCCCAATCTCCTCTGCAACATTCCCATCCTTGATGCTAATGGTTATGTTGCTTAACTGGCCAAAATTATGTGTTGTCCCCACCTAACCATGACCTGCAAAGCCCTGCAAGACCCTCTGCTGAGCAAACGCAAAAGGAGTGTGGTTGGGGGAGAGGGGGAGAAAGTCCACCCCAGCCCCTGCTTTGGTGACACAGACATTCAATAACCAGACACAGAAGAGGATGATGGCCCACACTCGGGAAACAATATCTCCCCTAATCCCCAAATTGTGTCTCCTGGGGATTGTTAACCAAATATCTTGTCCACAGCTTAATTGTAGCCAATTATGCCAGCAGGGAAAAGTGCACCTTAATTGTCTGGACACAAAGAAAAGCTGAGCAGGAGAACTCAGATCAATCTACTCAGAGAAAATGTAACAAAAGGGGCTTTGTGAATATCTTTCCTCATTTTCCTTTTTTTCTTTTTCCTTTTTTGGCTTATTGCCATGTCCAAAAAACTGGGGCAAGGGGTGATGAGGGGGACTGAATTGAGGTCAATCAGAAAAAAAGCCACAAGGCAAATTAAAAAGGAATAGATTTTGTTCAGATTTTAAGTGTTCCTTTAAACTCCTTAAAAATGAAATGAAGAAAAGCCCTAAGTGAAAAGGTCAAGCTGAATCTAAAAAGAAAATAGCAGAGTCTTTTTTTCATGTGTTTTAGGTGGGGGAGGAGGAAGGTGTGCTGGGAGCATTTTGGTGTCTCAATCCGTGCTTTTCACTGCAAGGGAAACAGCATCCAGCCTCAGTAACGGCAGAACAGCCCTCAGCCTTCCCACTGCCTTGCATCCCAATACACCCCAGTGCATCCCAGTACATGCCAGTGCATGGTGGCAGCTAGACCAGCCCCTACTGCATGTGCTTGCATTTGCCAGGTGACATTTCAATCCGTGGGGAGCTGATTCCAGTTTGGCCCAAGCCCCTCTCACCTGCCCAGGGCAGCACTGTATTCCGCTGCAGGCAGGAACCATGATTTTCTCAAGCCTCAGCCAGGCTTTTCCATTGCTTTCAGGTGTCACCAGCTCCTGGCAGCTCTGAACTGGGTGGTAGCTCCAGGCACAATGTCTGAAAGTCTCAGATGCCACATTGGGACCACTGTTTATGTGGGGAGGGCATCTCTCATCTGGGGATAAGAGCAGGAGTGGATTGTCCGTGGCAGAACCCTTGGTCTGATGCATCCTGGGAGAAGAACCCATTCTCCTAAACCTACAGGATCTCATCCCAAAGCAGCAGGACATTGTGGACGTGCTGGTCAGCAGGGCTTCCCCAGGCACTCTTAGATGGATTTACAAAGAGACTGGGAGCTGCTGGCATGACCTCAGACCTTCAGGCTGATTAAACGAATGGAGGGGGAAATACAGAAGAAAGCTTATGATACAGAATGAGCAAGAGCAAAGAAAACACCAAAGCATGTGGCTAGAAAGAGGAAAAGCAGACGCGAGGCCAGCACAGCCAGAGAACAGGCCAGGCAAGGGAGAAGAGGAAGCATCAAATAGAGAATCTCTGTGTATTTTCTATTAAAGTGCTCTGAAAGGCAGACAATTCATTGTGCGTCTGCCTCATCTCCTACACCAATTAATTCAGTAATAGAAAATTCTCACACAGACTCATCAGCCATGCTCTTCCTTTCATGACTGCTTTCCATCAGTTTATACTCAGTTTATACATATTTAAAATACCTCAGTCCTCGATTTCCAGCATGGCACACAGCACCGAGAGAAAGTCCTTTCTGAAAATGTCTCAGACCAACAAAGACATCATTTAACAGTGTGACAAAGGACAGTCAGATGGTGACTTGTAGGGTACAGGGCTGGGTTCACATCCAGCCAGGCTGGTGGCAGCCAAAGACCACCACTTTCTTATGGTGTTTTTAACAGTTTTCCATGAAAAGGGTTGAGGAATAAGGTCATCACAAAAGTCACCATCACTGTTGGACTTCTTGGTGGTCTTATAGCGAGTCTTGGACCACAACAGCCTGCTCAGATGGGCATGGTGAGGAGTTTCTGGAGATCACAGCTGGGAGGTGATGCTAAGGGAGGACTTCATGCCTGGCAGGACATGCACAACAGAACAGTGTTCCTCCTCTGGAGCTGCCAGACTCCATGGTTTTCCAATAAAACCAGCTAAGAAATGGAACCACCCATCAGGATAAGAGCTTTTCGAGCCCTGCATGAGCAGTCCCATGTTGGGCAAGTCCTGAATCTGAATCCTTGCGTGGCCAGGTCTTGGCCTTCCCTGAAAATCCAGGGAGCTAGAGGGAGGGGATGTCAGCAGGTGGTGCTCTTCACCTGAAATCAGTGCCCCAGATTGTGGCATTAAGAGAGGCTCCTATCGCTCGGGGCATCCTTCTTAATGGTGAAATAAAACGGAGGTCTTGACCACTGATGAGCATTAAACTGCTCAGAGAATTGGCTGTAAAAATAGTGTCTCGCTCAACATCTCCATTCCCTCTGACACATCCTAGCCATGTATTGCTTTTCATGCCTGCATAGAGAGCTGGTGGATGGATCTGGTCTCCTCCTGCATGCTGTCAGCAGAAAAATTAATTACCATGTCCAGAAAGGGGGGTTTAGGTGCCTAAACCTGGACATTAGTCTCCCAGTTTGGTGGTGGGTCAGTGCTTGCTTCCCATCATCTTGCAGCTGGACATGTTTCTTGAAGGCAGTGGCATTTTGCAGGTCTTGGGGATGGTGTGTGTTTGTCCACGGGGGATTCAGTGATGTGAGGAGTGGGCTGCTCCCAGCGCTGCTGTCAACTCACCAGTGTCAGGAGTATGGGTGATGCTGACAGCTGGGGACAGGGAAAAACCAACATTACAAACCGAGCCTAATTGGTCTGGAGCTCTCGGAGAGCAAATGGAGATGCTGGGATGCCCGAGTCTGCCAGGAGCAATGGTGACATTTCCCTGGGAAGACCTCAGAGCTCTGGTCTCCAATCACCCAGCATGTTCCACTGCTGCTCTCATCTCCCCAGCTGGTCTTTGCAAGAGTGTCTGCTACAGCCCCAAGACCTGATTTTGATGTTTCTGATGACAAATCCTTGGCCAACGCAGCTGGGTCTGAAACCTTGTGAGATGTGTCTGCTTTTTGCCAGAATTCCTGACCCACTGATATTTATGTTACATGTTTTCAGCTCTTCTGGCCAGCTGACACCTTGCATTCCTGGACAGTGTTCAGACATTTCTTAAGTAATTTTTCCTCCATCAGGGAGTCTGAACCTCCTTTCACCTGCCCTGGTAAAAACAGCTGATATTTGGGCAGAGCAAAGAATTCAATCTCACCCTCCAAAATGCTCCTAAGGCCAGTCTGGTGATGAAAGGAACAGGGCAAAAGGATTTGGATTAATATCTAGTATTTACAAAATATGTAATTTCTTAAGGAAGTCTTTGGAAAACTTGAGTAATCCGTTCAGGTTGTGTGTGACAAGCATCCAGCAAAGAAATACAATATACCCTGGGTACACAAGGCAGCAGACAGCACAATTTGTATGCACTGCCTGTCTTTGGTAAAACCGCTTTACTCTACAGCCCTTTCTCAAAAGGAGGAGCTGTTGGGGAGTTGTTGGTTAAAAGCACTGTGTTCACCCTCAGAGCAAAACACAGCAAGAAACTGGAGTCACTACATCTTCTTGGAGGGAAAATGGGATGCAGAGGGGTGGCACCAAGCACTTGAGGACACGCAGAAAGCTTCTGTCAGGAAGAAATAAGACCAGCAAGACCAATGAAGAAAGTAAAAGCTCTGCTTTCTGCTTTACAAAGTCAAGAGGACTTTTGCCAGCTCTCCCTCCACCCCCAAAATACTCTGTATGGACTGTACAGTGACTCCACCCAGAGAAAAAGAGGCAATCTGCACAAGTCTTTATTACATTTATAATTAAGAGGAGCCACTATTTCCTTCCATCTGAATTGTCTTGGTAGATCAGGGCTTGAGAGGGGCTTGCTTTGAAAGAAAGGCTATTATTGTTCAATTGGTTATTGATTATTAGCCCATTCTCATTCCTCAGGAAAAGCAGGCATTATTACAGAAATGCTCAGCCTGAGATCTAAGACCTTGCAACAGCTCTTAGAAAAATGGGGATTATTTATTGAAGCACTGGTTCAGTAAAAGCAAATGTGATGGTATCTATTGATATTTGATTAGGATTTTGCCAAGGGGCCAGAAATAGATTATTAAATATAATTACTGCCTATTATATAAAACAAAAATTACATTGCTGTCCCATATAGTCCATGTGTCTGTCTACATCTGTGGTTTCTCATCACACTCTTCAACTGTTCAGTTCCTTGAGGGGGAGAAACCATCTCTTTCATTACGGATGTCAAACACCCAGCACGCCTGGGCCCCATCATGGGCTGAGGTGTCTCAGTGTTACACTAATAACAAACACCAGTGACTGTGATGAATTAGGACACGTTGCAAACACCAAGGGAGGACAAGGAAAAAATAAAGGCAGCTGAAGAAATTAGGACAATGGGCAAGAAATTGAGGAAGAGGCTTGGTTTGTGGATGAGCACAGCTATAACTGCTCAGTAGATAAGGTGAAGAGGAGAAGAACAGTCTTTTTTTTTGCTCGTGCCCAGTGACAGGACAAGGGAAAATGGGCACTTGGATGTAAGAAGTTCCACATAAACACGAAGAGTGACTTGTTTAATTTAAGAGTGGCAGAACCATGGAAGAGACTGCCCAGAGAGGTGGTGGAGTCTCCTTCTCTGGAGACATTCAAACCCCACGTGGACACATTCCTGTGCAATTTGCTCTGGGTGGACCTGCTCTGGCAGGGGGTTGGACTGGATGATCTCCCGAGGTCTCTTCCAACCCCATGTGATTCTGTGATTCTGTGAAATCTGTTTCACTTCCCTTTATCCAGTCAAGATTGTCTAGTTTAAGGTCTCTGAATCAAATGGAGCAAAGACTATAGGTGTGATCTGGTTGCTGAAAAAAAACAGGTGTCTGTGTTAGTTAAGATGTGTTAGAACATCCGGAGCATCTCTGAAGGCCTACAGCAGCTGAAGGCTGTGGGATCCTCCTGCACACCTGGAGACCCAAATCCTATCCATCCTTTGGCAATTCACTGTGGAGAGGAGCCTGATATGGCATGGGCCATTCTCCAGGAGGTCATCTCCATGACCCTTGGGGCACTTTGCTGGCCAGAGGACACCTTACTTCAGATGGATAGAAGTACATGGGATGAGCTCTCTCCTTTTCAGATTTCATGGGAAGAGAAAAGGATTTCATTGCTTCAGCTGTCAGTACACTGAAAATGCAGACTTTGCCTCTCTTTTAGGTGTGATTCAATCCATGCTAAGTGAGGTAATGGTGAGAACATAAAGGAGAGCTGTCAGGAGCACAGGACACCCCTCAGCAAGGCAGTATGCATTTCAGTGCAGGATTTCCCACGGGAAGTGCTTCTGAAGGCATGTGGTCAAAGGATTAAAACCATGGTTTGTTGGGAGAGGTTACGGAAGCTCCTCATCTCCTTTCCCCCTCCTGGCACTTCCTCTTTTCCTTTGCCAGCCTGTTCTTCCCCCATTTTGTCTGAGTATAAATCAACTAAACTCCTGGTGTCTACCTACCCAGGACATTGCTTGTTTTTGTTTTCGGTGGAAGAATAGCCCTAAAAATGGCCTGTCTTCTTCCCACTGCTTCTGCTGCCTTAAGAAAATCATGCCCTTGTACTGAAAACCTTGCCTAGGATTTTCAAGCCAGAGAGATGTGCTTGTGTGCAGAGAACCACAAACCCGCAGGGAGCCCAGCTCTCCTTTGCACCAGCCGTGGTGTCAGTCTGGGCATGAGTGGGCTTGGGATGCTCCCAAGTCTGGCAGCAGAGAACTAGGTACGTGAGTGGGAAGAATACACACAACTCCCTGGGTAAGCCAGCTTCTTTCAAGCAAAAATATCTGGAGAAACCTGGAGCTCTCCTCAAACGCCTGCATCCAGCAGAGCAGAGGATGTACTGCTGGGAATCAGTGTCCAAAGGCAGTAGGATGAGGCAGCTCTGACCCAGCAGCAGCTGTGGAGCCCAGCTCGGGGGACAAAGAGAGGGCTGGAAGATCTCTGGCCCATCCCATCTCTTCAGTATTCATGGCTACTGATGAATATTTTACAAGGCTTGAAATATTTACGGTTGGGAGTTGACCTTTTTTTGTTGCTGATACATCATGCATGGTTAGATGTGATCATTTCACGGTGACATTTACTGAAGCATGAAGAAGACACAAATGCCACTGAAGCCACTCTCATGCTCATCTCAAAACCAAGGAGGGACAACCCTGAACAGACCCAGCAGGCCAGTGTCTCCTGTCCCCATCTCCCCCAAGGCCCCCTGAGCAAGACATAACCATGTCCCTCTGCCCAAGGCCTTTATTTGTATTTTGTATTTAAAGGGTCTTTGCAATTCCCAGTCTCTAAGAGAAGCTAAGGCAGGACAACCTTAAGCGTGGAGACAGATCCCTTCCCAGAAAAGGGAAGCAGAATCCCACATCACTTGTGAAAAGGGCTGAGAGGAATCCTGGGAAGAGCAAAAGCTGTGCAGGCACTGCCAGTGAAGTCCTGGGATGTGGTGGTGTTTTTTTTTTAAAAAAAGGAATGGTTGTATTTATAGCGATTTCTCAAAATCAGCTATTGGCCTTTCTTTCGCCAATAGCTATGTTTTCTTTGTCCCAACTCTATGAATTGTGATCCTAGAGCACATGGTGAAGACACAGCCATTTAATACATTGCTGTGCATCAGCTGGATCCCAACATGTAGGCTCAGACAGCGGGGGGAAGTCCCCTTTCATCCACAAAATACAGGAAAGATGAAGATAAGGGGCCTGGATACTCCTCCCTAGAGTAAAAGTGATGTAACCTACTGTAAAGCATCACATCCCATCCTTTTAGGCCAAGCTTCAAATGTCCAAACTGTGAAGATGCTCTGATCTCCACTTCTGCTCCTCTTTGTAGATGTCCCAATGCAAATTGCCATCAGAAGGGGCTGTGGGAAGAGCCTGTCCTGATATATCTGCTGTCCTGGGGTGGACCTGGGAAACATTTCCATTGCACATTATGTTTCGCAGCTGAGTGACCTTCCAAAGCTGAAAGAGCCTCCTCTCAGCACCAAGAAAGATTCTGGCAGCATCAGCTGCCAGAAAAGCAGCTGGTGCTGTCCTCCTCCAGCTTGCAGGAGAGCAAAGGGCCACCCCATCCCTCCTCAGCCCCACTCTCTGGGTTCTCATCAAGGGTGAGCTCCAGCTCCAGCCCAGAGAAGCTCAGCCCATCATGACCAGACCAAAACACCTCTGTCTTTCCGAAGCTGTTCTCAGCTTCTCTCCCATCTGCTGCTCCCTGGCACAGAAGCAGCCGCAAGGCAAAGCCTTGGGTATCTGCCACCCAGGCTCACTTTGCATTCAAAGCCATCACACATGTCTTGAGCTCCCACTCAGCCCAGAGCAGCTGCAATTCCTAAAAAAAAAAACAAAAAAACATTAAAAATGTGTCAGAAGAAGCCACTTAAAGCAGAGCTGAGCACAAGTGATCAGGCCAGGCACAAGAAAAGGCTCCGAGTTGTACAGTCCTCAGCTACTGTCTGGGAGAAAACCTGCTCACCCTCAGCTGGCTTTGAGCTCATTTAAATCATGTGTTAATAACTCTTCTTCAGTTTTCCCCTCTGACAATTTTCCCGTCTTGTCCTTTTTCCACCCCATTTCTCTTTCTTCCTCCTCCTCCTCCTCTTCCTCCTCCTCCTCCTCCTTCTCCTTTCTCCTTCCTTTCCTCCCTTGTCCCTTTCCCCTAAAGAAGTGAACTAAAGATTAAAAGTATCTGTTTTCTGTTTGCATTGTGACTATTATTACTGTTCTCCCTCCTTCCACTGTCTGAATTCTGGAGACAGGGTGCAGCAAATGGGATGTTTAATCTTGTTGTCAGGGCCATATATCATTCCCCAGGCTCCTTCTGGGGCAACATGAGCTGCTCAATTGACAAAACAAGCCAAGGAATGAATAAACCAACAGAAAACATTCAGCCCGTGCTATTAATCCACCCAGAGCCAAAGGCAGATGCAGGGAGGGGGAAGCACACACCAGTGCCTCTTGGTCCTGTTGCTTCTTGGAAGGGTTTTGGCCATGAGCAATGTGGGCTGCTCTGAGCACATGTGCCTTTCCCACAGCACCACCCCACAAACACATTGGGCCATGGATTTCACCACCGTGGGAAGCAGCAGCACTTTCTCCTCCTCCCATGAGACTAATTTCCAGGGCCAGATGGACTTAATTCGTATCTCCTCCAGGGCAGGTGATGGCTTCCGCTGTATCTCCGAAGTGCCTGATGTGTTATGAGGTGCTGCTGTCACCATGAAGGACTCATTAAGGTAATTCATTAAGGAAGGCTGAGTGGAAGTGGTAAGCAAGGGTGGCATATTGAGACCAGCCTGTCTTGGCGTGGTGCCTGCTACGTTGGCTGGAAGCCTCCTGCCCACCCAGCAAATCCCTCTGCTTATTGTGAGTCAAGGGGTGCCTGTGGGTACCCACATCTCCCGGGTGGCAGCACTTCACATGGACA